>JAKCPI010005760.1:0-79269 GCA_023213315.1 Euborellia annulipes
ATCTTTTTGTATTATAGAACTAATTCCTTAAATAGATTTGAATTTTTATTTTCTCTTTACCTATATGTAAGGGGTTAATATACATATAGATAGAAAGTATTCGATGACATATATAGAGAGAAAGTATTCGGATGTCGAGACATTGATGATAAATACGTTTTGAGGTCCCCTGAATTCAAAAAAGTGGTTTTCGCGACAAGGTGTTTCGTGTGTCTGTCTGGGTTCAATTTAAAGCATGAAGGAATTGAGCTAGAGGATGAAATTTTATAATTAAGTTAGGTACCCCCCTGAGGGCGTGAAAAAACAAGATTTGAGAAAAATATTTTTTCTTCAGAATAAAAGTTAAAAGAAAAAACAACCTTATTCTTCTTTAAAAAATATATTTTAACAGCTGATGTTTCGGCTTTGGTCAAAGCCATTCTCGAGCTGATAGTGGATCCGAAGATGGCTTGCCGAAACGTAAGCTGTTAAAAATATATTTTTAAAGAAAAATTCTGGTTGTTTTTTTTTTAACTTTCATTCCTGATACAAATTCCACTAGCCATAAAATACCCTTATACAAGCGTTTTCCAAACTGGGTGAGGCACGCCTCCCTAGGGATGCGCGGACTAGTCTAAGGGGACGCGCGAATATTGGCCACCAGGACCAATTTTCCAAATGATTGCTAGTTTTAATATAAATAAGAATAAATAAAAAAAAATATTTTTATATTGGGATCTTTAGCATTTCAATACTCTACCTGGTGGCTTAAATTCGAACTAGCCATTGTAGGATAAACCTTCATATGTTTAACGTGATATAAGGGACAAGAACATTTAAACATCTGATATAATTGTATTATTTAAAAAAAAGTTATAACCCACGAGTAAACATTATTGTTAGATTAATAAATAATACATACATACACTAATATATTCACAAATATGAAATTTTCTCCTTATAAAAATAAAAGCAATGTGTATCTACTTTGTGTTTATGGGTGTAAAAGTCATGCATCTAAGCATGAAACAGTTCGATTTCATTCTTTTCCAAAAAAAAGACAGTATAGTATAGTGAAAATTATAAATAATTTTATTGTAGAAGAATCAATCTATCAGATTTTTAAGCCTTCTTTTTAATTTTTGCCTCTATCTTTTTCTTGTTTTTCTCCAAAACAATTGTGCTCGAGCAAAGGCCTCTCATATCGTATTTTTTTAAGAGCTGATTTATGTGGTGCACTCCAAACACATTTTTTGTTATTATTATTATAAAATTTGTACAGTTTGTATACTCCTAGATGTATTTTGGAGCATTTTATTTTGAATAATATAAAATTTTATAAAAATCAGGAGCCCTTGGGGGGGGGGGGGCAAATGCCTCCCCCCTCCCCCCCCCCCCCCCCAATGACGCCACTGCATGAAATTCTTCTGGAAAACTTGTTGTTTGTAAACAGAAAGCAAGAATTTGGTCTGTCATTGAAACTGTCTGTGTATTACTCACTTTAAAACATGACCAGGATCAATAATATTGTCTCCACAAATAAAATTTCTATTAGTAAGTGTGGCAGAAGAAAACCTACAAATTTCCTGTATCGTCACACCCATTTTTTATTTTTAATTAAACTTTGTGTCTCATAAAACACGTGTACTTGCGTATCAGCTCAGCCATTCAATCCTACAATGGCTAGTTCATTTTTTTGCCACCAGGTGAAGCCACGCCTCTCCCATAGATCCCAATACAATTTTTTTTCCTAGCCACAAATCAAATGTTAAGCCTTGTTAAATCAATGCCTTTGTCGTTATATTTTATACCTCATTTTTTTACTATCTAAAACACAAAAATAACATTTTTGAAGTAAAAATATTTTATTTCTTTGTTAAGATCGGTGAAATAATAATAATAATAATAAAAAAGTTTGTGAAACCACTTGTTTTATTTATTACATATATTTCAAAACCTTTTTATTTTATTGAATCCCCCACTCCTCCCAAAAAAAGACTTTAGATTATAGATCCCCTCTTATGGATTTAAAAAAAGCTCTTTTAAATATAAACTTAACACCTGTGGGCAAAATTAAATTTAGAATTGAATAAGATAATTCTCTAGAGGTGAACAACTCTATTTTTTTTAACATGCATATTGACTTGTTTTATTAATTAGGAGAGTCAATTAGGGAAGGGAAAAAAATTGCCAAAAAAAATATTCCTGTTTTTTTGCTCAGATTCAAATCTAATGACAAAAATTTAAGAAATTAAAAAGAATAGGGATGAATAAAAAGGCCAAGCAGAGCTATTATTTTTTATTGCATTCAAACCCACAGCGACGTTGCGACCATCTTCATGGCTAGTCAATAGAAACCCTCTTTGTTCTTTAATAGACATTTATTTACAATTACATTCAAGATATTAAATTGTAAATAAATGTCTATCAAAGAACATAAGAGGGTTTCTATTGACTAGCCATGAAGATGGTCGCATAGTCGACCGAAACATCGCTGTGGGTTTGAATGCAATAATAGTTGCTTGGCCTTTTTATTTATCCTTCTACATATTGATTCAGCTATTGACCTCGCTATAAAAATGAATATAATCCTAGTGTAATGTAATTTCAATTAAATGTTATACTCCTTGCGATATACCTTATTATAAAGTTCGGCATAAATAAAAATTGCTAAAACTGTTAATAATAAAACGAAATATTTTTTTTTAAGATCTTTTTCAGCATTGGAGGCCATTTAGACCACATATTTCTTTTTATTAGTTAAAAAGAGGATGGTCTAAGAAGTCATACTCCATACTATTATTTTCTCGCTCAATTATATATTATTTTCGTGCATAAGCGGCGCGTATATTGTTGGTGCGTAACGAGGTTGCCAGGACGTCTCCCTGGCAACGAACCAGCGCCCTAGGGAACCCAGGGCTCTCTGGGGGAAGGTCAGAGCATCTCCTCCCTCTCTCTCCCTCTCTCTCTCTGGTCCAGACAAGAATCCACGCCTCACCTCAACGCTCTCTGGTCACTATACTGGTCACCATACACACAGACACGCACACGCACACCAGTTTTCCTAATTAACTTGTCCAACTCGTCACCAGAATTGCTTTTAAAGGAGAGAGAGAAAAAAATAAAATAAAATAAATGTAGAGTGAATTATGTCTACAAATGTGTAGGCCGCCATTTTTGAATTAACCAGTAGATCTTTTAAACACTTTGTTTTGATTTATAAACACTAGTGAATTTATGAAAATAAATAAAATATAAATATTAATTCCTAAATTGTTAAAATGTAAACGCGTATCATCCTTGATCAGGTTTTAGCTTCCTTAAAGCTAATTGTTGCTTAGGGGTCGTCCGCTTATTACATAACGCGTTAGGAGGAGGGGGTCTGAACAAAACGTTACTAATTGTGACCTGGGGGACCCGGGGGGTTTGTCTAACAGTTTGACATAACAATTCAAAGTTGTTTTTTTAACCCTTTTCGGCTACAGAGGTTATTTATTTATTATATAAATTTTAATATACATTGTACCAGGGGCGTTCCACACGCTGATTGTTCGGGGCCACCAATCACAATTCAAAGTTAAATTTATAAAGTTTTTTGAGCGAGGCAAAACCTCGGATATGTGACCCCGTGGATTAAGTCTGTTGAACGTACCGGTAGCCATCGGTATAATTAATTTATAATGTATGTAAATTAAAACCCTCTGCAGCCGAAAAGAGGAATAAAAAAAAAAAAAATGGAATTAAATCCATCTTCAAAAATAATATTCTGATAAAGGAAGAAGTAACGCATCATGTAACGCTAAAAATTACTTTCCTCTTATAAAAATAAAATAAAAGATTATGTTAAAAATTCATATAAACTCTCCAAATACGATTTCATCTTTTTTCATCTACTGACAGTATCTGACAATCGGAGGAGTACCTTATTTTAGAAATAAACACCTACACTGTAAAAAAAATATGAATTTTCAATCATTTTTCATATACTTCGGTGATTTAATATTAATATACCCAGGGTATGAAATAAAATTAATATAAAAGTTTATGAACAAATTACCAACTTTTAAACTTATCTTTTTCTTTGTGTGCCGCCAAATTTTGAAATCGTTAAAAGTGTACCGCGACAAGTTGAGAATCACTGGTCTAAACGTTCTCAAATAACTCGACTACCTCAAGGAATTTTTATTAATATTATTTTGTAATTATTTTAAGGAAACTTGAAATTATTCTTTTAAAATTTATTTCACAAATCTAAATTTATTAAATTCTGGTTTGAAATTCGCGCTCTAAACTATTTAAATATTTATGAAGTCATACTAATTAAATAATTTTTATAAAGTAATTCAACTAAATAGCTATAAAAATTAAAATTAAAATTAACAATTTTTATCAAAATAATTAATTTTAAAATCTACAAGAAATTTGTTAGGTTGGCAACAAATTCAACTTTCTCATATAATTACTATTCATAAACAGTTTATGAAACAGAGTTCCTATACTTGTAGAGGAAGTTTTCTTGAAAATTTTTAACAGTGTAGTCATATTTTTGTTAAACTACAACTTAACAAGGATAGTATTAGCTTGTATAAATTCCTTAATAATTTTTTGATATTTTTTTTTTTATTTTTTTTTCGTTGTTTCCTTCATTATTTATTATTTGTTGTGTGTAGAGCAAAAAAAAAAAAAAAATAACAATATATGTGATTAATGAATGAATTGCACTACCAGACGTCTGCTAAGTCCTGGTTAACACACACAGACACACACACACACAGAGTAAGAGAGACAAAATGAAAATGTTGTCACTTGCCACGGACTTTTTCTTTCTTAGGGCTCACAAAATGAGGACAAGATGTTGACAATAAATTGACAAAATGGAAACCACAACAACAACAACTAATGTTTCTGGATATTTTTTTCTTCTCCCTTAAATTAATCAATAGAGAAATATTAGTAGAAAACATTTTTTTTTTTTTTTTGCAAAATTACTATTTATCTTTTTTTGTTTTGAAACTATTAATAACAAGATACAAAAACAAAAAAAACTTACATTTTTATCAATTCACTTCCGAGGAATACGTTAAACATAAAATCAAAAGTTTATGCAAAAATCTTTTAAAGATATTTTAACAAGTCAAAAAATTCTCCAAAATGACAGTCGTCAATCTATATATATAATTCACTAATGTCTGTCTGTCTGTCTGTCTGTCTGTCCGTCTGCCACGCTCTATTTAGGCAACTTCCCGTTGGAATTTTGAAATGAAATTTTTTATGCATAAAGAGGACCTTCTCGGGATTACAGGAAAATTATTTTCATCCCGAAATTCCCATAACTTTTTGAGTTATTAATTTTTAAAGTTACGATTTCTCCCATAGGAAATGTATAGAGAAACATTTAAGTATTCTTTTCATTTGTGTATTCCATGAATGTAAACAAATCCTCAAGCAGGCTCTGGATTGGAATAGTAGTAATAATAATTGAATCGTTTATTTCAGAAAGCACCTAAGGGACAAAATTTCAAAAAATGTGTTTTTGGTGCTAATGTACAATTTAAAGGTAAATACATCTTTTAGTGCCGAAATAACCAATGTTCCTCATCCGCAATGCTATTTGGCAGCCTTGAAAATAATCCGTTTATTTCAGAAAGAACCCAAGCGCCGTCGCTTAGGTTCTTTCTGCGGTAAATTTCACTCATGCCCTGTAGACATCACGTGTTTTGTGACTCGCAGCCGTCGCTTAGGTTCTTTCTGGAGTAAATTTCACTCGTGCCCTGTAGACATCACGTGTTTTGTGACTCGCTGGTTTGATTCAAAGGTTACCTAACACTGGGTAGTTAGTTTTCGTGAGTTTTCGATGAAAATTAGGTGTTATTTTGTTGTTTATTATTACATTATATAGTTTTTTTGACGTGACAACGTCTTACAAATCATGTGTCTATAGTGGCATGTTAGAGGGGCATGCAAAAAAGTTTATCGGCTTGAATAACTCCTCTGTCTTAAGAGGTATAATTATGGAGAATATACGGTTAGAAAGAATGAGTTTTCAGCTAAAGATTTCACCATTTATTTTTTTCCTATCATTTTATTTTACCGCGCTGCGGTAAATTCTAATTTGAAAGTTTAAACCCCTGAGGATTCCGAACGGATAATCCGATCAGACTAAATGAGATGTCATTTGGTGCAGAAACAAATCCTCTAAAGGAATAAATAAAAAAATCCCGAGTAATTAACTCGAAAATTAGTTTTTTTCTCGAAAAACTTCATTTTTTAGGCAAAAAAATATCGAAAAATAGCCCTATTTATGTAACGCCTAGCTACTTGACCATAAAAGCTATTTTTTTTTTTTATTAAGCCGGGTGCCAAAGGCCATCCCCATAATATACAATATATAACATTTTACAAAACAATATAAATACAATATAAAACCATGTAAATACAATATAACATTATATAGTTCTTAAGCCATGTCGGATAGTTCAGATGATGAACCTATTCCCAGGCGTAGGCGTGGTGTTGTGCACGAAGAAAAATACAAACGGAACATTATTCGGAATGCTAGGCTCAAAGGACTGCAGTACGACTCTGTATATACGCTGTGTATATAGACATACTGTAGCGTGTAGTCTACTTGTATTTTTCGATTTAGGCATAGTAAAAACACTCTTTTTTATACTTAAGTGTGTCTGTTACTTACCTTTGATACCAAAACAGGTAAAAATTAATGGTTTGACTTAATTTCAATAATAATTTTTAAAAAATCACTCGTTTATTTCAGAAACCACCTAAGTGCAATTTTTTCAAAAAATTAATTACTCAAAAACTTAAAGGAAAAAAAATAATTTTTTAAATAGATTATCCCAATAGCATGTTTATGATTTGATAAAAAAATATTTGAAGTAGACTAGACCTATACTTAAGCTGCAAAACAGTTTTTTTAGTTTTCCGAAAGTTGAAAAAAACGCACTTAGGTGGTTTCTGAAATAAACGATTCAATTTTCTTTTAATAATTAAGAAGAAAAGGCGAGGGTCCGCCGCAGGCGGGCCCGAGCCAGATGATGGGGGGTCCAGGGGGGCGAAGCCCCCGCTCTAGATGCCAAGGCGGGCTTCACCGGTTCTCATAATTAAGAAAAGGCGAGGGTCCGCCGCAGGCGGGGCCGAGCCAGCTGGAGGGGGGTCCAGGGGGTGAAGCCCCCCTGTCTAGACGCAAAGGCGGGCGCCACCGGTTCTCATAATTAAGAGCTGGAGGGGGGTCCAGGGGGGCGAAGCTCCCCGGCTAGGCGCGAAGCCCGCCGAAGTATTTAAAAATGAGACTCAGACAAGTCTGGCAACGTCGCATAAAATAATACTCATTTCTCGCTGTCAGTTATATTTTTTTTTCCATTTTACGATATTTTTTTTTCGCAAATCGTCCATTGTGTTTAAACTGATTTGCATTAATCATTGAAATATTATAAATAAAAAACAACATTTCTCCTACAAATAGAATATTGTCCTTATTGTATTCCAATAGATAATTTAGGAAAAAGACTCTGGTATGTATATTAAAGAATCATACAAGCGGAGTGTCCATCCGTCTGTCTGTCATCTTCTGTTCGACTTTCCCATTAGAATTTTGCACTATTATAGAGGACGTTATGGATCCAGGTCTCCGAAATAGTGAAGCTCAAAAAATTCCATAGGAAAGCATTGGGTTCTATCTCGCTTCATTAAAAATATAAATCTCATTAATTATACATATAATTAAATCTCTTAAATGAAAAATAATAAAAATTATTATTTAAATAAATTTTTTTTTCTTTAATCATCAATTATAATTAATTATTAAATGAAAAAAAAACAAAATATCTTATATAATAATTGCGAAGTGTCCGTCTGTCTGTCTGTCTGTCCGTCCGTCCGTCTGTCTGTCTGTCTGTCCGTCTGTCACGCTCTGTTTGACCAACTTCCCGTTGGAATTTTGAAACGAAATTTTGCAGTCTTATAGAGGACGTTATGGAGAGTCCCGGAAAAATACTCGGGTTCCGAAATTCCTATAACTTTTCGAGTTATTAATTCTTAAAGTTACGATTTCTCCCATAGGAAATGTATAGAGAAATATTTAAGTATTCTTTGCAGTTGTGTATTCTATGAAGGTAAACAAATCCTCAAGCAGGCACTGGAGTGGAATATTTAATACTAATAATTTTCGCCCTCGGGGCATGGCGTAGAGGTTAGCGTGCTTAACCTCATATACCAAACGTCGCGGGTTCGGACCCCAGGCAGTCCGATGATTTTATTTAAGCCAAATGGATACCAAATGGCTTAAATAAGAATGCCTGGACCCCATATATGTATATTTATTAATAACGGTTATCGTAAAAGTCTTATATGGCCTCAGTTGCCGAAAAGACTGTGTGAATGTGTGTGTGAGTGTGAGTGTGAATGAGAAAAAAGTGTGAATGTTTAAAAAAAAAAAAAAAAAAAAAATAATAATTTTCTTTTTATAATGAATAAAAAGGCGAGGGTCCGCCGCAGGCCGCCGAGGCCAGCTGGCGAGGGGTCCAGGGGGCGCCCCCGTCTGCGCCACCAGTGTCTCATAATTAAGAAAGGCGAGGGTCCGCCGCAGGCGGCCGAGCCAGTGTGGGGGGTCGTAGCCCCGCCTAAACTTCACCCAGTCTCTCATAATTAATAAAGGCGAGGGTCCGCCGCAGGCCCCGAAACCGGGGCGGGGGTCAGGGGGCGTAGAAATAGATTGTAAAGATAATTGAGGGAATATTTCTTAATAAGCCATATATTATATTTATGTAGACTGAAAAATTGCTGCATTGATTAATGAAAGGTGAGGTGGGGTCCGTCAAAGTTGGATGACGCAGCTAGTTTATAATTAAATAAAAATATAACCGACGCAACTTTTGACAATTTCTAAGCGATTAGATTTAGGCCTAAATACTAATTAATTATTTAGCGCTACAACCTTAACGAGGATGATATAATTCATAAGATTAAATTTTAATCTGACACAAAGTTAAATTATATTTTTTGACTTTTTGATAAAAAAAAAAAAAAAATTACGCACCTGACTTATAGCAGAAATTAATTCAACTTAAAGATTAATGACCGAAACGTTGGCAAAGTCCAATATAATAGATGAAGCCTGACTGTGAGTAAATAATGTTTCGATAATTATTTTTGTCCCTATCAGGTGTTAATCAATTAATACAAAAATATTTTCACGTTGATACAAACAAGTCTACATTATATTGAATCTTGAATATTGTTCCCACCTTTGGCGAGGGGCGTCGAAAGACGCTCTCTCCTCCTTGGAAGCCATACAGAGGCGTGCAATTAGACTGATAGGTGATTCTACCCTTACTGCATCCCTACAGTCACTAGATCATAGAAGAAGAGTATCTGCACTACTCTCTTCTACAGGTATTACCATGGTCAATGCTCTGCCGAATTAAAATCAATTATCCCACCCAATGCAACATATTCACGGAACACAAGAGAGGCATCTTCCCAGCATCCCTATGCTGTTCAGATCACGACTAACAGAACAAAACAATTTCATTCTTCCTTTGTCCCCATGACCTCCCGTGATTGGAACAAGCTCCCTGCGTCTATCTTCCCCAAAACCTACAATCTTCAGACTTTCAAGTCTAACCTCAACAGGCATCTTCTCAGTTCCCGCAGTTGAGTTTCCCCTTTATGCTTCTCCTTTTGTTTTTATTTTCTTCCTGGCTGCATGTGACTATTGGTCATTATAGGTCTTCGGACCTTATGCACCCATTCCAAAAAAAAAAAAAAAAATATTATTTCCTAACCCAATTAAGTAGCTCAATTTATAATTAAATATTAATTCTCGTTAAAGTTTACCTTATTATTTTTAAAAGTGGAACTTTTATTTGATGGCCTCAAATTTTTTCGCCCTTCTATCAGCATGTCGCGTTACAAGCCGTCAAAGGCCGTGACGCTACAAGCCATGACGTCACAAGCCGTGATGACAAAAATAGCAAAGTTGAAATTTAATATATATGACGTATTATAAAAAAATAATTGTGAGATTTAATTATTCAATTTTTAAATTGATAAAATATAATTTTTAAAATAATTTAAAATGATTCAAATCTTCAATCGAAAAAATAAATATTGTTCTCAGTCTTTAACATGCGTCGATTGATTTCCCATTTTCCAATTATTAAGTTAAGATTAAAAACGCGATTTTAATACCCCTAATTGAAAAAATTTTCATTTAAACGCCTACGATCCGAAAAAAAAAGTTTCACTTGCATCGTGATTTCATAAAACCACATTAGCCAGGTTTACCTAATTATTAACCTTAGGACTTAAAATGTTATGGTTTGCATTAGCCTTCAAACAAGATTATATTCCTTAACGTATATTGATATTTAAATTAAAAAAAAAAAGTTTATTTAATAATATATCAAAAGAAAAGAAAGGAATATCAAATTTATTTTTTTTTGAATTGAATTAATATTATTGATATTCAAAAAACAAATCCTGAGAGCTCTTGACATTTTAAATAAAAAATCTGAGATGTTTCTTAATAAGAAGATACGAAAAATAATACGATGGTATTTTTTAAATTAAAACTCAATGTCTATACATATATTGATTTATTTATTTTTTGATTGAAAGAAATATGGTCATAATATGACACCTAGGTGAGGATTCTTTCATTTTGCACTAACAAAAAGGATATTGAAATAAGCAAGTATATAAAAAATAATACCTTCTCTCTCGGTATAATATATAATGATATTATCGACTGAATATATATATACATACTATTTCAATATTTGCTAATTAATTTTAATTAATAATATTTACTTAAAACGTAATTGAACTATTTATTGAGAGCAAATTATGTAACACATAGAGAGAGAGAGAGAGAGAGAAATAGGAGAGATTGAGAGAGATTTATATTAATTATAAACTCTATATTATTCTAGCCGTTAAGTGAAATCTCAAAAAAATATAGGGTCAGATTGAAATAAAGAGGTGAAACTTTGGTAAAACTCGTAATTGAAAGTTGTGTTCACACCATATTTTTTAGCATCTAAAAAATTATTGATTTTTTGGAATCTTTAATCAATATCGTTAGAGTCAACAATGTCGATGAAATCTAATTGTTAGAGCCAATTTTGAAAAAAATCGAAAAAAAAAAACTGAAAAAGTGCATAAGTAAAGTACTACTAGTACTCTTTGGCCGATTTTATTTAAAAGTTTATTTTTGCGTCTTGAGGAGGATACTTAACTTAAATATCAAATTTCAACCTCGTAGCTCATTTCCCTTCATGATTTTTTTTAACACACACAGGCCCATTTTTTTTTTTTTTTTTTTTTTGAACAGAGGAGTTTTAAAACGTGTATTTCTATCAAAATTTCGTTCTGCATAGAATTTTTGACATGAATGTGATACTTTCTTTCTATATACAGACTATACTCTAGGTAAAAATAAGTAAAATCATACCATCCTTGATAGGATTATTTTATTATGTTTACCTTAACAACTGATGACGTCAAATATAGAGCAACTAATTTTTTTTTCTTTCTAAAAGATTTAGCATGATAATTTTATATTGCATATTTTTGGTGAATATTGCATAAAGATGCATATTTAAAACTTTTTGCATTTTTTCAACATATTTCGCTAAAAATCTCATTTAGAATGTATTTTGAATCAGAAGTCATGGTATCTGAGAAATGTTCGCAACAAAAGTATGTCAGGAGTTGTCAAGAGCCCATCTAAGCTGGAGGCAAACATAACATTTGTCCTGATGAAGGCCGGAAAAATCGACCGAAACGTCGACAATGGTATTAAATAAAAGAAATATATTTTAATTAATTGCTTTCGGCTGTCTTATTCTACTCACTATTAATTATACGTTCAGCCACTACTTCTGGAAATGTATAGTTAGTTTTTGAGAAAAATGCTTTTTTTGATATTTTTGTTATTGCATATTTTAATACTTTTATTGCATATTTAAGGTTTTTTTACTGCATAAAAATCCGTCCTTTACTTATGATAGTCAATGTCCTATACTAATAAATAATTTTGCCATGATAAGCAACTTTCATGTGTAGCCTATAAAGAGAAGAGCGTAAATCTATTAGAAATTACATGAAAATTAATTAACTACTCTTATATTAGATTTTAGATTACAATTAACTCTAGAATAAATTTAAACAACTAAGTCAAATATTCAAACACAAGGGCTGGCTGGCTGGCTGTCTCGCTCGTCTAATTTCTTGCTACGTTGACTTTAAATTATTTATTTCAGAGAATAACAACAATATTATAACAAACAAAATGAGACAATTATATTCTATAAATAAATTATTATAAAACTGTTATCTCCATCTACAGGGAAAGGAAGAATAAAAAAAATATTTTTCCTTATTTACTATTAGAGTCTTGTAATCTAATTTATTAAAGTGGAACTTTATTTGATGCCCTCAAATTTTTTCGATCTTCTATCAGCATGTCGCGTTACAAGCGTGAGGTCAAGGGCCGTGACGCTACAGGCCATGACGTCACAAGCAGTGACGACAAAAATAGGAAAGTTGAAATTGAAATTTAATATATATGACGAATTATAAAAAAAAAATAATTGTGAGATTTAATAATTCAATTTTTAAATTGATAAAATATAATTTTTAAAATAATTTAAAATCATTCAAATCTTCAATTACTAACAATAAATATTGTCTCAGTCTTTAACATGCGTCTATTGATTTCCCATTTTCCAATTATTAAGTTAAGATTAAAAACGCGATTTTAATACCCTTAATTGAATATTTTTCTGAAAATTTTCAGTTAAACGCCTACGATCCGAAAAAAAGTTTCACTTGCCTCTCGTGGGTCCATAAAACCACACAATGATTTTTATATTGTGAAATTACAAAAAAAAAAAGTTTTAAAATCTCTCAGCTTATAATATGTTAGATAAATTGAAAATTCACTTTAAATCATCTTTTAGGATTTACTAAGGTAAACATAGCTAAATCATTAACTAGAATGAATTGACCTCATTAAGTTTACAGTTGGTAAGTTTTTCTTAAATTCAGGTATGGTCAATATTCACTAAAAAAACGATCGTAAAGTGATTAATAAATTATCATGGAAAGATCACTAATAAAATAAAATCTATTTTTGGAAACGTTTTTTGGCCTAATCAAAATCAAGTAGAGAATTGTATATGTGAAAATGTATTAGATCTTTTTTTACTTTCTCTTACCTATATATGAATATATAGGTTCTATAGAGAGTATTGGATTCTTGTCAAAAATTCGATGTCGAGATTTTGATGGATATACACGTTTTTGAGGTTCTCTGAATCCAAAAAAAGTGGTTTTCTGTCTGTGTGTCTGTGAACAAAATATCTCAAGAACGAAAAGAGCTAGGGGGTTGACATTTTATATTTAGGGTAAGGTACCTCTCTGGGATGTGATACGAAGTTTTTGAACAAAATCGGCCAAAGAGTACTAGTACTTTACTGATGTACTTTTTCAGTTTTTTTCGATTTTCTCAAAATTCACTCCAACGATTTTTGATTAAAATTCATAAATCAATTATGTTTTGATGCTCTTTAAAATGTATATTCTCATTTTGCTCTCAAAATTGTTTGAAGTACACTTTACTCTTGTACTTCAAGAGAAGATAGGAGAAATGGTTGTCATGGTAACAAAATATAAATATTTTTCCTATTTATTTATAAATTTTACATCTTGCATTCTAATATATCCGCCGAAACTGAATATATCTCGACAAGCACAGAACACAACTTCGATTACCGAAGGTAAAAGAAAGTTGTCTGCTGTGTGACCAGTCACACCAGATTTTTTATTTTTAGGAAACAGTTTACGTCAATACTATTAAAAAAAAAAAAAAAAACGATAATAAAGAAACTAAATCCCTTTGTAAAAGGATTTTGTTCCAATCCTGATGCTTAGGAGAATTTGGATTTAAATTCAAATCCTAAATCCTGGATTGCATTTAGAGATTTAAATCGATTCTACCCATCACTGATCTTATTACATATTCATAAATTTCTCATACTCATAATTTTTTTAATCTTTTGGAAACTTTTTAACTGGTTTTCCCAATAAATATATTTACATTAATACCTTTTACATGATGTAGGTGAAAAAAAAACCTCCTGTGATGTCATTTACCCTCAATGATTAAAATAAACACTTGACTAGGATAGTGAAACAGTTTCCTTTAAACTGGGTTAATTTTCCCCAGAGTACAAATAAAATCTAAGAGTGTTATTTGAAATAAAAAAAAGTGAGTATGTCATTTAAATTTTAGTCAAATGCTAGTAACTCCATTTTATTATAATAAAACCAAAGAGCTCTTTTTTTATTCTTTAGGACAGCTCATCGCTCATTTACTATGAAACAGGTATCTCTCCTGCGTTTTTTTTATTTATTATCTCTAAAACTCACAAGATGTGATTTTCCCATTCTCTCACCCCTTCCACAAGTTAATTCCAAAAAAAAAAAAATAAGAAAGGTAAATTTTCTCCTTTCTAGAAATAACCTTTTAAAATAAAGAAAGATAGAGATATAAAAATAAAAAGGGTCATGTCGGTTGATTCGAATGAAGACATAAAAAAAAAGAAGAACAAATTAAACGAAACGACGACTTGGTTACATTAAAATGATACAGATCGCAGTTAGATTACAAAATTAAAGATGAATTATCCCCTAGAGTGTGGTCTCATTTTTTTTTTTACTCATTCATTCATCAAAAAAAAATTCAAAATAGAGAAAGAAATAGTTGTTAGGATTTGTTAAAAACACAATAAATAAATATAATCATCAAAGGGAGAATTGTAGACCAAAAAAGGCCAATTTAATTATAAATCTAGTATAAGTTGTTAGGTATTTATTCTAAACTGAGAAAGGTTTGTTGCCAAAGTGGATTAATTCGAGATAGACATATTAGAATAGGGTTAGGATGAGAAATAATGGCTAAAATTTTGCATGAAAAAAAAACAAGTCAAAATGGAAGTATTATCATACTCCTAAATAGTGTGCTCTTTATTTTTATGATTGTAAACAAGTGTCATAATCCAAAAGAAAAGGAGCTGGACTGTCATAATCAACACTTAAGGAGGGATGGAATAGTCCAAATTATAGGCTATTAAAAAAAAAATCTGGTGTGACTGGCGCACAGCACACAACTTTCTCTTACCCTTCGGTAAGATGGCGCTGAGCTACGAATGCTTCCACATCAGTAAAGTGTACTTTAAACGATTTCCACGAAAAATTTCACTGATATACTTTTTAAAGAGCATCTAAAAAATAGTTGATTTATGAATTTTAAAAAAAATTGTTGCAGCGAATTTTGAGAAAATCGCAAAAAACTGAAAAAGTACATCAGTAAAGTACTAGTACTTTTTGGCCGATTTTGTTTAAAAGCTTATTTACACGAGTTCGGAAGGGGCCTAACTTAAATATAAAATTTCAATCTCCTAGCTCATTTCCTTCATGGTCAAAAATAGTCCACACACACACACACAGGCCAATTTGCGGGAGCCACTTTTTTGGACTCAGGGGACCCCTCAAAACATGTATTTCCATCAAAATCTCGACATCGAATTTTTGACATGATTGCAATACTTTCTCTCTCTAAATATTTCATATATAAGGTAAGAGAAAGTAAAAATAGAAGTAATTGCAAGGAGTAGTGGCTGAATGTAGAGTTAATGAGATGATGAAAGCAAAATAAAGAAAAAAATCTTTTTTTTTGCTTTATTGTCGAGGTTTCAGCCGATTCTTCCAGCCTTCATCAGGACTGGTATTTTGTTTGCCTCGAGCTTAGATGGGCTCTTGGTAGCTCCTGACTTAGGTGCGAACATTCGTCAGTTGACATGACTTCTGGTTCAAAAGTGTTCGTACCTATGTCCAGAGCCCATCTAGGGGTAAACAAATCCCATCTCAAACAGGTAAACAAATGTCCTGATGAAAGCAGGAAACGTCGAAAGGCCGAAACGTCTACAGTGTCGTTCATAAAGCAAAAAAAAAAACATTTTTTTTATTTTGCTTTGGCTGCTTTGATTTTCACCAATATCTGTCATAATATTAAAGTAGAGGGTCATAATTCAAAAAAAGTTCACTGTTTCATATTTGTTTACATTATCATACTCCTATATAGTGTGCTCATTTTATTTTCTTTGATTGTAAACATCTAATATAATATTATAAATAAATTTTGAGGTTAATATTGTTTTTGAACTTTATATACCTAGAAACAAATTTCTCTAGGGATGAGGAAGAAAATTTACATTCAAATTTCGTTATCATAATCTTTGATCTTGTAATTCAATGCTCTGTAATTTTCAAATGTAATCAACTACTTGCTATGTTTCATT
Source organism: Euborellia annulipes (assembly GCA_023213315.1). Lineage (NCBI taxonomy): Eukaryota > Metazoa > Arthropoda > Insecta > Dermaptera > Anisolabididae > Euborellia > Euborellia annulipes. The sequence goes on from JAKCPI010005760.1 coordinate 16,365, forward strand.
AAATTCCAGGATTCCCAGGAGTAGAATTTTACAAATTTTTATAAAAAAAGTCCTTTCTTTGAGTACCAATTACCATAAATTAGGTAATTTACATTACTGTAGAAGATTTCTAAATTCAATCTCTTCCATTTTTGAATCAGTGAAAATAAAATTGGGTTTTTCAAAAAACTAACCGCCTTATTCATAAAAGAGCATTTGAAAAGCGTTTTAACTAATCAACTGTTAAATGATAATATGTATTTTAGTAAACTTTCTATTCATAAACACATTTAACCTGTACATTAACTAACATCAAATTTAAGATGAAGAAGTTTGGCAACATGGCAAAAACCTCCGCCATTTTCCGAAATTCGTTGCATTAAACTGACATCTGCCGGGAATTAAGAAATATATTTATATGTCAAACTAATTTGTATTGATCGTTTTTAATAAATTCCTTATAGAATTAATACAAATAATTGGACAAATTAACATTATTGTGATTTAAATGAATATTGAATTTGGGAAAATAAGAAAAAGAAGCCAAAATTTGATCTGAAGAAGAAAATGTAAATATTTTTGACATAGCCTGTTGTTTTGGTTTATTTTAACTAAATAAAAAAAAAAAAAAAAAAAATTTATTTCAGCAAATACTTGTCTATAAATTAAAACAAATCTACACGTAACAAAAAAAAAAAAAAAAAAAAAAACACAGATTTGAACACGAATAAAGAAAAACAGACAAAGTGAAAAGAAATATAAATGTCAGAGGTTAGTTTTTTCAAAATATTACTTTTTCAATAAATCATTTAATTCCATTTGGACTAGATACTAATAAGCACACCCCTTTTTTCAGTTTCAATGCATTCTCCAAAGGAACTGAAAGGAATTTAAATCAATTAAAAGCCATTTGGAGCTAAATAAAAATACATTTGTATAATTACTTAAGTTTGATTTGATTCAAATTAAATATGTTTAAATATATCAAATATCAATCAATCAATTAAATATGTTTGAATTCCTATCAAATATTGAAACTCAAATGTATTGTAACTAATAATAATAACAGATTTTAAGATCTTGAAAAAAAAAAAAAAAATTATAGAGAAAAATTCCCAAGTTATCGAAGATTTTGAGGTTAGGTAAACTTAAAAATGGCTTTAAACAAGGCATTTTAGTTAAAATGGGAATTTCGACTAGATTTTAGGCGGGGCTAAAATATGTTTATGAATTAAGATAAAATGCTTTTTAAATCGTCTTAAAACATTGTTTAAGGTTTTATGAATTAGGCGGTAACAAAATAGTCTAGAAATTGTAATAATTATTTCACTGTAAAATCATCAGAATTTCATTAACGATTATATGTATAAAATACTTAATTATATAAATGGAAAAGCTATTAAAGCTAATTTCTATATAAAACTAAAATAATTGATGAATGATTATAATCGATTCTTAATGACTTGAGTCATTTATACAAAAAAATAAAAAATAAATTATTATATATATTATTGGAATAGATTATGGTTTAAAATTTATCATTTTTATATAATAATATATTGCATGAATTAATCAGAAAAAGAATATATAATATGACTAATTTTTTAAAATATTTTTCTCTTCTCTTCTTTTCATTTAATACATTAATTTAATTTTTTTTTTTTTTTTTTTAGAATATAATAAGAGTCAATTAATCTTTTCTATATTCTCTGACAGATCAATCTGGTGCTTTGAAAAAAAAAAAAAAAAAAAACTCATTTGAAATAACGAATAAAGAAATAAATGTACTTTTTTTAATGTATTATATAATATATTGAATCAATTTATAATGTTGTCAACGTTTACTTTTACTATCCTAGTTAAGATGTTTACCTATTTAATTTATAGTGTATATGCTTACTTTTTCAACATTTGAAGTTGTTCGGACATTAAAGCACTTTATTAGATTAAAAGCTAATTTTTTAATATGTTATTAATTACTATCACATACGTATAAAATAAAATTTTGAAGCAGATCTGACGCAGGGTTATCGTGTAATTAATTATTAAAAATTGAAATTTAACATGTAGTCTATGGGGAATGTCGACGAAACGCACACATATCGAATTATATAGCCACTTCTGCAATAGATACAAAAACAAAAAACTTACATTTTATCAATTCACTTCCGAGGGATACGTTAAACATAAAATCAAAAGTTTCTGCCGAAGGCTTTTAAAGATATTTTATCAAGAAAGTCAAAAAATTGTCGGAAATGACAGTCGCCAATATTTAAAAATAAGGAAGTCACGACTCAGACCACCCTGGCAACGTCGCATAAAATAATACTCATTTCTCGCTGTCAGTTACATTTTTTTTTCCATTTTACGATATTTTTTCTCGCAAATCGTCCATTGTGTTTAAACTGATTTGCATTAATCATTGTGATATATTAAATAAAATAAAATTGAAGACTTTTAAGATTTAAAATAAACAGCAGATAAATGCAATGTTGCCAGTTCTATATTACGTGAAAAACTGCTCAAGTCAAAACTCATTCATTTATTATTTTTGGTAATTAAATTATTAACTTAATACAATTATAAACTCTGATAGGTCACGACTAAATTATAATAAGGAATTTTGGCATTCAAATTTTCAATTTTATTAAAAATAAATTTAGATTCTATTATGACTTACGGGGTACTATTCGAACAACCTTAAAATTTAAAAAAGTTTTTTTTTAATATTTAAAATCTCTTTGCCGTTATTAAGTTAGAAATTTTATTGAGTGTAATTTGCGAGGACGACCCTTGTAATAACAATTGATTTATTTTGTAATTTTCTAAGACTCCCCACCAAACTCAAACTGTTAAGCCTACTTTGAATCGATGGGAGTGAGAGAGAGAGAGTTATATGAAATGAGATGAATTAATCTCGGTTGCTTGGATTCAAGAGGGATTCGACCTTTCTCTAGATCTCTCTCTCTCTCTGTATTAGAAGTCGGACATTCTGTCTTCTCCCCAAATGGAGATGATTAAATTCAGAATTAGATTCCCCTTCTCTCCTTCTTTCTATAAAAAGTAAATTTCGATTTTCAAACTTCAAAAAAAAAAAAAAGATCTATTATTATTATCATCCATATGTGGGTGTTGGTATTCATATAAATGCAAATTTAGTTTTAGTAATTATGAGTTTTGGGATTTGAGGCTAATAATATCTCAAAACAAGTTCTCGAATTAAAAAATGTATTAAAAAGAATTCCTAAATGAGTAACTCCATGATTGTTTCAAATGGTCTTTATTAGGAAGCGAATTAGGAATTTTCAGTGTAGTGACCTTAATATTATTTTAGCTGAAAGTGTACCTTCCCAGACAGCTTGGAATATTGCATCAATATTGCAAATCTTGCATATATTGCAGGAATATTGAAAATATTTACATTATTGCAGCAACATTGCTGAAATATTGCAGGAATATTGCAGCAGCAATATCCAAGCTAACCTTACAGGGAATATTGCAGAAACATTGTTGAAATATTCCTAAGTCCGCCTCTTTGTAACTTGCAGGAATAATGCGCATATATTTAAAGAAAATTCTGTCAAAAATATAATACAGTATGGGGAAATATTTAATACTCTTTCTACTAATACTATTTCTCATATAATATTAAATATTTCCTTATACTGTATTATATTTTTGACAGAAATTTTCTTTAAATATATGGAAAAACATGATAAAAATTAAAATCCAATAATTAAAAAAATCTTTTTTTATTTATTTATTAATATTAAAATCCAAAAAAAATAAATTACACAAAAAAAAAAAAATAGTTGCACAGGGCGAGATTCGAACTCGAGATTTCATGTTTATAAAGAATGAACGCTACGGATCCACCCATCTCGGCTTTTGTAAATGTTATTGTTAGCAACGGCTTAAGGCATGCTGTAAAAAATCTTTAACATTTTTTTTTTTAGACAAACGGTTGAGAAGCGTGTTCTCTCGCTTTAACAGAATTTGTTTACTACACATAAAAAAGTTTTTTTTGTTCAAATCGGTGACATGAAGGCTATGCACTCCCCTTGTTAGTGCAGGATTGTAAATAAACATGGATCCCGATAGGAATTTCTCCTTCTAGATCCACTTTTTCTTGAGTAAAATTAAACCATTCTTATCATTTCAAAAAAAAAATTCTGCAAATTTATTCTTGATAATTTTCCAGTTTGATATATAAATAAAAAAAAAAATTGGCCATCTGCCTAATTTCCTTGTCTCTCTCTATTTAAAACGCACAGAGATAGTTAATGAATGGGGTAGTCAAGTGGTGGGGGTGGGGGTTTATGACTCCAAGTGTATTTTGATTAATCGGGTTAATTGGCAAGTTAAGTGTGTGATTGGTCATTGATATTTAATTTCGATGCCCCACCTGCCAATAGCCAGCAAATTAATGACCTAATGAATTATTACTTGGCCCTGTCCCAGGTTTATGAAAAATGATTCATTTTTTTTTTTTTTTTTAATATCCACCTAATGTCTATATGCTCATTCAACTAATTTATGGATGGAATATATATATATAATAACAAACAAAAAAAAAAAAAATATTTTAATAACCAAACAATTATCATAAATTACCGAGCAATGAGCCCTGCAAACATTTTAAATAGAAGTAATTAAAATTCATTATTTGTATTTAGTAAGTATAATAATTATTTTTGTTTAACAAACAAAAATGTATTTGTTTTTTTTTTTTAACTTTGAACTTAAGAGGTCAACTCAGTTATGATGACCTTATGTAACGCTTTTCTTTCAGCGCTTTATTCCTAGAAGGTAATTTGTAAACATTTTTAAGTCACCCTAGTGTGAGTCAAGGGCGGATACAAGTGGGGGGGATAAAGAGGGTAATTACCCCCCCCCCCCCCGATATTTATTTTGTAAAAAAATTTTATTTGTAATGTAAAATTTTAAAAATTTGATTTATATATTCTGACATTCTATCCCAACTCATTCTACTGATGAACTTTGCATCTCCGAATTCGCTGAAACTGGGGCATTTTTTTTCTACCCCTTGAAATAGGCTTCTTTGATTTTTTTACGAATTTTTTTTATTCAGTCGATCAGAAGAAAAGTTTTTTTTTTTTTTTTCAAATAGCCTTAACTTGGAGGCGAATTGTCCAATTTGGGTCTTTTTTTTTAATTCTTGTTTTTTGACAAACTTTCTGAAAAATGTATGCAAAAAATTATTCATGATAGATTAGATTAGTGATGAGAAGTGGCTGTAGACTTTGAATTGGGTATAGGAGACTTTGCAGTCAAGGAATTTAAAAAAAAAAACATACTTTTATTTAATATTTAACCGTCGACGTTTCGGTTGCAAGTCACGGCCTTCCTCAGGTATTCTAACAACTAAACGTCCTGAGGAAGGTCGTGACTTGCGACCGAAACGTCGACGGTTAAAAATTAAATAAAAGTTTTTTTATTTAATTCCTTGGCTGCAGTCTTCTATACCCAATAGAATAGATTTTTTTTTTTTTAAATTTCAAAGATAAAAGGTGAATTTTAAGACTGTATCCTTCGATTTTTCTAAAAAAATTCTCATAAATATTACCCCCCCCCCCAAAATACAAATTCTAAGCCTAGTCTCATAATGGGATAATGATGGGTTATAACTTTTTTTGAATTTTAAAATTAAGTCCTTTTACTTTCTCTTCCTATGTATATATGTAATATATATATAGAGAGAAAGTATTGGATTCATGTCAAAAATTCGATGTCGAGATTTTGATGGATCTTCCGTTTTGAGGTCCCTGAATCAAAAAGTGGTTTTCGCGACATGGTCTGTCTGTGTGGGGTGTGTGGGTGTGTGGGTGTGTGGTGTGTGTGTGTGTGTGTGTGTTCAATTTTAAGCATGAAGGAATTGAGCTACGGGTTGAAATTTTATATTTAAGTTAAACATCTCCCGGGACCGGAAAAATAAGCTTTTAATCAAAATCGGCCAAAGAGTACTAGTACTTTACTGATGTACTTTTCAGTTTTTTTCGATTTTCTCAAAATTTGCTCCAACGATTTTTTTTAAAATTCAAAAATCAATTATTTTTAGATGCTCTTTGAAATGTATATTCTCATTTTGCGATTGAAATCTTCTGAAGACTTTCTCTTGTATTTCTAGGAAAGATAGGAGAAATGGTTGCCATGTAAAAATATAAATATTTTCCCACATTATAAATTTTACATCTGAATTCATATGTTCCGTACTGTCGGGAATAAATATATGTCGACAAAAAATCTGGGTGACAAGCAAACACAACTTTCGATTACCGAAGGAGAGAAAGTGTGTGCTCAGTACAGATTTTTATTTTTTTCACTAGTTGTGTATTATTGAGGTCTTTATTAGATAAAATTTGAACAAAAATCATACATTGAGACAATAAATAATCAAAATTCAAATAAAGACCTCAATAATACACAACTAGTAAAAAAATAAAAAAAAAAATAAAAATTTTAATTTTAAAATTCAAAAAAGATATAACCCATCATTACGAGACTAGGCTTAGAATTTGTATTTTGGGGAGTAATATTTATGAGAAATCGAAGGATACAAACAGTCTTAAAATTCATCTTTTATCTTTGAAATAGAAAAAAAAAAAAACAATCTAATCTATCATTAATAATTTTTTGCATACAATTTTTAGAAAGTTTGTCAAAAAACAAGAATTTAAAAAAAAAGACCCAAATCGGACAATTCGTTGCCAAGTTAGCTATTTAAAAACAAAACCTATCTTCTGATCGGCTGAATAAAAAAAAATTCGTACAAAATCACAAAAACCTAGGGTAGAAAAAAAAAAATGCCCAAGTTTCAGCGAAATCGGAGATGCAAAGTTCATCGGGGCATAGAATGCCCCATATATATTCTGGTAAACAAGTACAGAATGCGCCTTTTAATTACCATAATTAAGAAAAACTTGTGTGCTGTGCAGTCACACCAGATTACCCCCCCCCCGGGAAACTCCTCTGATGTTGTGAGGAAGTGATTAATCGAAGCTAAAAAGGGGGGGGGGGGGGGGGGGGGGGTAGTTAAGCATATAATCCTAAGTTAATGACAAGTTCAAGGCACAACATTTTCAGTTTACATTTTGGAGTTACCACAATGTGTAAATAAATGATTGTAAAGTGAAAAGCGATGATTCACTATGCTTCCCAAAATCCTAAAATGATTTTCCCCGCATGCTATGGTGGGATTTATTCAATCACTAAACAAAAACTGTAACTCGAACTTCATCCCATATAATGTTGTAAACATTATGATTTATATCTTTCAATATCCAGATATTTTGCAAAACTCACCCCCCCCCCCCATCAACCATTTGTTTTTAATTTATCTTTCCAAATAAAAATATTTGTCCTTTAGTTAGTTAGTTTCACACAAGTTTCAAAGTTCAAGAATAAGCCTCAGATGGCCTCAAGGCGTTAATGGAGATTTAGAACAAAAGATGGATGGTCAAACTCTCTTTCCTTTTCTTCAATCCCTGTCATTGGACCAATCCCAAAACTTGTTTAATTATTTTGAAGAAAGAGGGCTTTCTAATACTTATAACATTGATTGATTTCAAGTCAAAGTGTTATTTATTAGAAAAGAAAAAAAAATCAATCAATAAACGAAAATGGATTAAAAAAAATACAAGTGAATTGTTTAAATAACGCCAGATTTTTTGTGAGGACATAATTTAATGTATCAAAACCCAAGAAGGAAAATTTATAATCATAGGACTACTATCAAGTGTCACAGTAAAGTGGGATCTAATCAGTGGCGGATCCAGAGGAGTTTCCCAGGGGGGGGTGATCTGGTAGGACTGATCGCACAGCACACAATTTTTTTCTTATTATCGGTAATTTAAAGGTACATTCTGTAGTTGTTTACCAGAATATATATACAAATCAAATTTTTAAGTATTAGTTTTTAAAATTTTATATTAAAAATATATACAATTTTTTTTTCCCAAAAAATATCTTTTTCTCAAGTCCCACGGGGAGGGAGGGGGGGGGGGTAATTACCCCTTTACCCCCCCCTTTGACTCTAATAGGATCTTGAGGACATAATGATAATATACATTTTAAAGAGGATGTATCAAAAAACTAAAAAAGTGCATCAGTAAAGTACTCAAGTGGGTAGTTAACTTAAATATCAATCTCGTAGATCTTTTCGATCCATGAGATATTTTGTTAAAGGGCAGACAGACCATTTTGAAGGGCCTATTTTTTACTTTTGGACTCATGGTCGTTGTGTATTCCAATAAAGATATCGTTACAAATGGATAAAAAACGCCTAGAAGTTAGACAACCGTCTTGGGGGCTCAAGTGCATACATTAGTCTCTATTGGTCCTCTTCTTTCTTCGCCTTTATTATTCCCTCGGTGCGGGGTCGGCGGTCCTTACTTCAGCCTTTCATTCTACCCTATTCAAAGCAGTTGTCTCCGACAGGCCAAGCTCGGTCATATCTCTCTTGATCCGATGAAGATATCCTAGGTACTCCTCTGGGTTGTCTTCCGAAGGGCCTCAATTCCTCGCCACACCACTACTTTATTGGCGTATGACATGTCCAAACCAACGGTATCTTGTCAGTATTAGTCTCTATTGGTTAAATATATTTCGCGGCGCCCTAATATGATATAATTAAACTGACAATGTAAGCAAGTAAACTTACAACTTTTCGATTATTGATGATTCATTTCCCGCCATTAATTTTTTTTCTTCATCGCTTCTCTGGTAATCTTAACTTCATTACAAATAGACCTGGACTTAGAAAATAATAGCTATTCTTGCTTATAAGGTAAACAGTTAAAACATCATCACTAGGATGGTATGATATGGAATTCCTAGAAGTTAGGCAACCCTCTCGGGGTCTCAAGTGAATACATTAGTTTCTATTGGTAACTACTTAATAATTTCGTGGTCCCCTGATAATATGTCATGACCTAATACAAATTAATTACACGCTAAATGAAAAATATTTATTTTTTTATTTACCAACAGAATTTTGGTTCCATTTAATTAGTAAATAAGATATACAGATAGTTTAATAATATTGGTTTAGATTTTAGTATATTTTTGTAAACAAAAAAAATGTGGCACTCGAGGGAATCGATCCCAGGAATTTTAAGAACTTGTTTGATTGATGGAGTTTATCTCACCTATACATATGGTGCTTAATTAAACTGAAAAAGAAAAATATGTAATTTATACAGCATAAATAACGAGCTTTAGTCATTCATTTTTTTTTTTTTTTTTCAATTTTAATTCGCAAAGCAAACAGACAGAGCATAACGCTGGCGTTGTTGATAACACTCATCTCCCACCGCTTTTTATCACATATTAAGTTATTTCATACACACGAACCTATTAATTACCTTCTTTTTTTTTGCTCACTCAAAGAGACTATTAGTCGACGCATATTTATTATAAAATAAAAAAAAAATCTCAATTCTATTTTAAACACTTAAATTTATTTTTTTTTCCTCTCTCTCTTTACTTTATTATAGTTCTTAAGTACTCAAGTAAAACAAATTCATTCTTAGGTTCGCCTTCCTCTTTTATAATTCTTAGTTTTTTTTTTTTGCTTTTTTTAACCAATTAATTCTAAGAGCTTTTTAAGAGCTTGATTTATTTTCAAGTCAGAGCTATATGGGTGGATTTCGAAAACAAAAAAACAAAACTTTGCTAGTTGTTAGAGATATAATTAATTATTCTTAAATGAGCAGTTTTCTTGATGATCTCAAAAACATTCTTTGAAAATTTTAGGTTTTTTTTTTTTAAGAAAATGAAAAACGATAAAAAATTAATACAGTATAATTCATTAAAGGATAAAAAAATAAAACAACAAAAATACAATGGCAATGGCTCGGTAGGCCTATAAAAATGATAGCTCTCTTTTAAGGTAAACATAGCTAAAACATCACTAGGAGGGTATGCCTTCATATTATCTACAATTGAGTCCTCCATTTACAAAAGTGCCTAATTGACAAAATTTGAAAAGTTGAGATTTTAATTGCATGTCGTTGGCACAACTGAAATACACATTTGAAAATAGTTTTCCAGTGAAAAAAGTTTCTATATCCTATTTAAAACAAATACTGAAAATCGAGTACAAATTCAAACCGGGCCTAGTTGCATTTCCAAAACTGTCTTGTTGCAAACTGTTCCAAAACTACTTGCTTGTTAACATAAAGATGGCGACTTTCATGAAGTCATTTCCAAAGCTTGTTAAATGCAATGAATAATAGCTTCCACAAAATTGTAAACTGGGGGACATTTTTATAGTGCAGACTTATATTTCTAGTCTTTTTAATAATTATTGTTGGCTAACCTGCTACTTTTATGGAATTTTCATTTTTGTTTTGCTATGTTGGTTGATACTGACCATTTGCATTTACAGTGCCAAAACTCGCTAATAGCAAAAGGTCCAAATCCAAAACTTGCTAATTACAAAAATGTTTTTCAAAAGTGCCTAGTTGAATATTAAAACAGTTTATTGCTGCTATATAGAAAATAATACGGACCTAAGACCTTGTAAATTGTGTTCGTAATTTATTTTCAGATTTTATAAACATAACAGTCATAAATGAACTCTTGAGTTTGATAAAATCCAGGTTTTTCTAGTTTCCTGAAAATGTGTACTCAATGCAACTAGACATTTTTGGAAATGGAGGACTCAAATGTTAAAGTTTCCGGAGTAATATGTATAACTAGATGGAATGCCCGCAGGCTTTTCCACAAAATGGGCATCAACAGATTAAAGCATTAAACAAAAATTATAATATATAGGCCTAATTACTGATAATGGATGAGTGGACCTAGAAAAATAATGGCTATTCTCTCTATAAGGTAAACATATCTAAAAAAAAAATCATCAATAGGAGGGTATGGCTTCTTATTACTATCTACCATCCAAATATTTGTTTCTGGGAAATGTTGGCATCAGGTTTTATTAGAGAAGCCTGTTCCTGTTTCCGGTTTCCTTTCCTTTACCCACTATCGTCATCTGACGGAGAATTCGCGATCCATTTCTGGCGCAAACAAATACCTTGTTTTTATTTTGTAACGTACAGTATTTTGATTCTATTGTTCTAAGTTAGGTTAGGTTGAAGTGGCCGTTCCGAGAGAGGGAACACACTTAGGCCAATTAGGCCCTTTGTGATACCACGGTGGGGCTATTCCCCTTTTCTACCCTAAAAGGAGACTTCGGCAGGATGTTTGAATTATTTGCGGCAAGCTGGATTCGAACCCGAGCCGTTTTGAGACGTCGGAATCCTAATACTCAGCTTAGCCATTGTTCTAAATAATGGCTTAAAATAATAATTTATTGTACCGATTAAATTTTTATGTAATTTTAATTTCTCTTTCACAAATTCTGTTCGGATTATCAGAAATTTCGGATTTACGGGGTTGGGATTACCAGGGTTCTACTGTATATATTTCATTTTGATTAGAATAAAGCACGATTTGTAAAAATTCAGATTAAAATATTGATATTAAACGTAATATTAAGCAAAGTATCCACTTCTGGTCGAAAGTGCTATCTAGTAATTATTATTTAAAAGCCCATTCATATTCAATCAATTAAATAAAATGAAGAGTTCTCTTTTAACAAGTATAAATTGAAAACACCAATTTAGAATTATTGATGAATTAATCCATAATTTATAAAGGTAAACGTAGTTACTACACTCCTAACAAGGATGATATGTTCAATCATGCGATATTCAATTCCTGACTCTAGAAGAAATTTCCTTTTATTCCATTCAAAGCAATAAATAAATAAAATGACGTTAGATATCTCATAAAAAATTTCATTCAAACAAGAGAGAAAGAGAAGAAATTATTCCATTATCCGGTAAATTATCTGTCTTTCTCTTCTTTCCCTTTGCACACATACACACCCCACACACTTACAGATACTACATTCATTGCTTTTCTCTCTCTCTCCGTTTCTCAACTTTATCCACCCAACTTGTTACAAAGTGAACATTGTTAGATTATTGTAATTATTAAACGAAACTTTGATGTTTAATTAGTATCATGTACAATGGAATATATAATTTAGCTCAGGCAGTTGAGTCGTCGTTTACCTCTCTCTCTCTTTTGCTTGGCCCTTCCAGTTTTATTTCATCATCGAATGAGTAAACTTTTCAGGTGTAATGCGTAATATCAAAGATGAAAAAATATTAATGGATCAAATATTATTAACGATGTTTTGAAACTGTACAAGATATTAATCAATGGAGCTAAGAGAAATATTTTTTTGTAAACAATTCCTTCCTCTTTCAGAGCTAAATTCGTAAACTATTTTTTTCTTCAGTATCTCTTAGTAACTTGTCATTATTCCTCAAATGTCCTCATGGATTTTTTTTCTTCTTACCATCCATAGAATTTTACTCTATTCATTGGAGGATCTTAATCAAGTAAAATTGCTGAATCAGCAGTTCCTTGACTAATCAGAAACTATATGCTACGGAATTATTGGCCTTTTACTATATCCATTGCTCATTGAGGAAAAATACTCGAGTTCGAATCCGGCTTGCCACAAAAATTCAAACAAGGGGAGCGTCTCTACTGGGGAAATGGGAATATAATCCCCTCCAGTTCCAGGCACCTAGGGCATGAGGGATGGGCATGAACCATTCCTAGATTGATCCTTTCCAGGGGCCTTGTACCCGGAGGAGCACAATAGATCTATAAGGTCGCAGTGCAGAGAAGCCCCAGAACATCAAATATCTATTGCTCTCAACGAAATTACTTGACCAATGTGTTCGCGCCAGACATGGATCGCGAATTCTCCGCTAGATGGCAGTGGGCAGAGGACAGGAAACCGGAAACCGGAACTGGCTAAGGTTTTCATTACTAATGCCTGATGCCAACTCTCGGACTTGACTTCCGACCATGGCGGGTGTCTTGCCAAGAAACTGCGTTCTGCTAATTAGCAAGCACCGCCAAATAACTCTCCGTCCCTACCGTAACACTCCAACTTGGTGAATGGTTTAGGGCCGGAATCCCATTCTTTACTTGACTCAACATTTATCGACTCCTGTCATCTCATCCTTCGTTCACTAAACCACGCCACGCTATTCTTACAATCTTTTTCACCATTCATTTCTCTCTTTTCCTCAAATATCTACTTTTCCATTCATAATTACCGGCTTTTCAAAATTATCCACCCTTTCGGCCAAAACCAGTTCAAATTATTTATCTCGACCTAAATTCAAGAAAGAAGAAGTATTTTTTATAACATCTTTGCGTGAATAAAGTAATTCTGTTTCATAAATAACGTGTTTCATTCCGTTTTCCCAGGAGTAAGTCGGTCTTATGCAAGTTAAATAATAATAATACCCACCATCTTCCAGCATCATTTGTAACCCGACACAATGACTGTGCAGTTTCTTGTCTTATCAGGAATTACATGCCATTATTAGAATTCTACTGTCCATTGGAAGAACAGCGAAATTCCTTGATCAATAACTGGGCAGTTTCTTGAATTGCCAAGGAATGACATGCCATTCATAAGAATTTTACTCAATTGGAGGATCTTGATCAAGTAAAATTCTTTGAATGAGTAATTCTTTATATGTCATTCTTAGAATTTTGCTCTATCCATTGGAAGAACAACGAAATTCCTTGATAAATGGCTGGACAATTCCTTGACAAATTAAACATAAAATTGTATATCATTCATTGGACAATTTTGATCACAAAATTCCTTGATCTATGACTGGGTAGTTAGTTCCTTAACAACGGAGTTTTGAGTATAAACTTTATACTCAAAACCCCGCAAATATATACTCTTGCGCTCTTGGTGAGAACTAACTTCTCAGTTGACCTTATTTCAAGAGCGGATCCAGAGGAGTTTCTCGGGGAAGGGGGGGGGAGGTAATTTGGTGTGACTCACAGCACCCAATTTTTTCTTACTTTCAGTAATTTAAAGGTGCATTCTGTACTTGTTTACAAAAATATATATATATATATATACAAATCAAATTTTGAAGTATTAAAAACATTAAAAATAAATTATTCTTAAAGATGGTATGGTCTGGTAATATTAATATATAATAAAAATGATTTGTTATTATTATTATTTATTTATTTATTTATGATTTTTATTTATTTGGAATTGATTCAGTTTTTTTTTATTAAATATTCATTTTTTAAATTTTTCAATTTTATCTCCTCTGATTTTGATTATGGTGTAAATTATTCAAAGTGCTCTGAAAATGGCTGTTTGCCGAAATGTCGAATAAATTTATCGCCTCAGCACTTTTGACTTAATTCATTCTAATAATTTAGAAATTAAATATTCAAGACCACCTAGAATTTTTATAGGCTGAGTAAAACCTCTTGTAATTAAAATATATTAAAAATAAAATTTAATTCCCAAAAAAAAAATTATTTGTCTCAAATCGGGGGGGGGGGGGGGGATAATCCCCCTTCTCCCCTCTCCCCCTCCCCCCCCCCTTTCTTTATTAAAAAGAAAGATTTTTTTGAAGAAAAAAAAAAATATAAAAAAAAAAAAAAAACTTCAACTTTTTATTCATTTAAATTTAAAAAAAAAATAAAAAATAAAAATAATTGATTAAGTAAAAAGTTTTTTTTTTCTTCTCTCTTCTCTTGTTGTAGTACGTAATCGCCTCTTGAGGGAAAATTTAAAATGGTAATTTAGTGACTCTCTTTTTAAAAGGAGGGTGTGAATTGAGTGCCATTGCAGACATGTAGACAGACGAAGAGAAAGAAAAGAATCCGCAGAGGAACGTTTTTTTTTTTTTTTTTTTTTAGAAGGGGGTTGTTTATGCAATACCCCCCCCTTCCGATGCCATGCCCATATGTGCCCTATGGAATTATTTAGCATTGGTGTTGTGTTGTTATGTAGCGAAATATAAATGTCAGCATTATGCGCGCTTTTATTTATTTATACGGACACAAGAAAGAGAAAAGATAGATAGACCCAGAGGGAAACATTTTATCAAATGCACCAAAATTATAGATAGAAATTATTAATTTGTTCATTCATTATAAAGTAAAGGACGACTTTGTTGTTGTTGTTGTTGTTGCTTTTGTTGCTAGGATGCGGCAGCGTCTATTTTCAAATTGGAATAATAAATGACATAATTGTATAAATAGGATTAGACTAAATGAGAATTTAGTTTCCACCCTATTATCATTATCATTATTTATTATTACGTCATAAGTTGGGTAATTTTTTTTTTAAGAGTAGGTCAAACTAGTCTATTATATTTGAGAAAGAACATTAAAAAAATAATATATTGTTTACAAGTGTCCAAGCAAATAATACAAAACAAATAAAATACAAATTTACATATTACGGTATAATAATAAAAAAATATGCATTAACTGTTATCAAAATAAAAGAATTGTTGACATTATTATTAATAATCAATAATTGTTATATTCTTCATTATTAAATAATTAATTCAATTAAAAATTTTTAATTGTATTTTATATATTTAATATAAATAAAAATTTAATTATTTTTTTTTTATTTAATTAAGTTAAATTATTTATCTAATTGAATTTTTTTTTAATATAGCAGATATTTGGATTGATTAGCAGGATTAAGTGAGGGAATTATAAAGTCATTGATAGGAATTTCATTCGTTTTATTTATTTAAAATTAGAGTTTTATTTGATTTGTATCGAAAAAGACACACACTGGTTTTTCGGGCTATCATTCCGAGGTTCTACGGGGATATATTTACAATTAACGAAATCAGTTTTAAGGTTGTTCTGATAGTACCCCGTAAGTATAATAGAATCTATTTTTTTTACTTTCTCTTACCTCTATATATATGTTAATATATAGAGAGAGAAAGTATTGGATTCATGTCAAAAATTCGATGTCGAGATTTTGATGGATCTTTACGTTTTGAGGTCCCCTGAATCCAAAAAAAGTGGTTTTCGCGACATGGTCTGTCTGTGTGTCTGTGTGTGTGTCTGTGTGTGTGTGTGTGTGTGTGTCTGTGAACAAAATATCTCAAGAACGAAAAGAGCTAGGAGGTTGAAGTTTTATATTTAAGTTAGGCACCCCCATGGGACGTGACACGAAGCTTTTGAACAAAATCGACCAAAGAGTACTAGTACTTTACTAATGCACTTTTTCAGTTTTTTTCGATTTTCTCAAAATTCGCTCCAACGATTTTTTTTTAAATTCAAAAATCAATTATTTTTTAGATTCTCAATAAAATGTATATTCTCATTTTGTGATTGAAATCTTTTGAAGACCACTTTACTCTTGTTCTCCATAGAAAAGATAGGAGAAATGGTTGCCATGGTAACAAAATATAAATATTTTCCCATACTTATAAATTTTACATCTTGAAAATCGAATGAACCGTACTGTCGGAAACTAAATACATGTCGACACAAAAAATCTGGTGTGACAAGCACAGTACACAACTTTCGATTACCGAAGGTAAGAGAAAGTTGTGTGCTGTGCGCCAGTCACACCAGATTTTTTTTTCAATAAAATGAAAAATTTGAATGCCAAAATTCCTTATTATAATTTAGTCGTGATCTATCAGAGTTTATAATTGTATTAAGTTAATAATTTAATTACCAAAAATAAGAATGAATCAATAACTTTTGACTTGAGCAGTTTTTCATGTAATATAGATCTGGCAACATTGCATTTATCAGCTATTTATTTTAAATCTTAAAAGCTTTTAATTTTATTTTATCTAATATATTACAATGATTAACGCAAATCAGTTTAAACACAATGGACGATTGGCGAGAAAAAATATCGTAAAATGGAAAAAAAAAATGTAACTGACAGCGAGAAAAGAGTATTATTTTATGCGACGTTGCCAGGCTGGTCTGAGTCTCGTGACTTCCTTATTTTTAAATTTGTCCTACTGTCATTTTCAAGAATTTTTTGACTTCTTGTTAAAATATCTTTAAAAGCCTTCGGCAGAAATTTTGATTTTATGTTTAACGTATTCCTCGGAAGTAAATTGATAAAATGTAAGTTTTTTGTTTTTGTATCTATTGCAGGAGTGACTATATAATTCGATATATGTGCGTTTCGTCGACATTCCCCATAGACTACATGTTAAATTTCAATTTTTTTTAAATTAATTGCACGATAACCCTGCGTCAGATCTGCTTCAAAATTTTATTTTAAACGTATGTGATAGTGATTAATAACATATTAAAAAATTAGCTTTTAAACTAATAAAGTGCTTTAATGTCCGAACAACCTTTATTATAATAATATAAAATATTTTGTTTTATGTCAATGACTATTATTTTTAAATTGCCTTATAAAACTATGACCCATCATATTTTCAAGAATTTTGACCATTTCAAACAAACTTTATTGTTAATATAGATTCATTTGATTTATTTTATTATATTATCGTTTCAAATTGAATTTAAAACAAAAGTTTTGTCGATTTCTAATATTTAAAAAGCATACATGCTACAAAAATTTAATTAAAATATTACGTTAACGTAATATAATTGAATAAAACTAACTAATAGGATGTATGTTTACTTTCAAATATTAACATTTTAGTATTTTTCAAACATTCCGAATTCAATTAGTATAGAAATATCGTTCGTAAAAAAAATAAATAAATAAATAATAATCATAATAATAAAAATTCAATTGAATTTGCTCTGGCATTTACTATTAAATAACAATGGGTTTTAAGAGAGGTCGTTGATTAAAAAATCATAAGAATTAAAATATTTATTTGAATCTCGCATTTTTTTTATTTGATAAAATTATTCTTTAATTGGTTTGAATTTGCGGAATTTTTTCCTTTTAATCAATGATTTAAATTTAATTAATATGTATAAATCCCACATTTATTATTATTTATTCAATAAATAAAATTTTTTAAAATTATTTTACTTATATGGTAATTAATTATAAATGCTCCAAGGGCAACCACATGTTATAATTATTTTATCAAATATATAAGTGTTATATATCATTTTACTCGTGAGAATGTCTAGTTTCAGAATATGAAATAAAAAATTATAGTTATTTAGGAGAAAAAAAAATATCGCAAACCCAAGTTCAATGTTTACTAGTTTTATATCTTTTTTTTTTTGTTTTAATTCAACTCCGCAACTATATTAAAAGGAATAAACTTTCAAGTTCAGTTATAAACGAATATTTGAAACATCGTGAATAAAATGGAATTGTTGGGATCTAAAAAAAACTTTCCTTCCACTAGTCGTCGTTCATTTGTTTGTACAGGAGTTGTTAATAATTACTTGTAAAGGAAGGAATTATTAATTTTATTCAACCAGAAAAGACTTTAGACTATAAAACTGACATTAAACACAAAATTAAATCTCCAAACAGATCGGCTCTCTACTCTTTAGTAAAAGGAAATTATGAATTTAATAATGCATTAGTTACACTTCGCTTGTTTTATTAATTACTTAACATCGCATTTTATTAATAAATAAAACTATCTAATACTAACTAAATGACTTAATAATATATAATAACAAGATCTTTAGACATTAACTTTGAGCAAATATTGAGTGTTTTTTCAAACGTCTTATTGAATCATTCATTGTTAGTTTAATTTAATTATCATAAAAAAAATTCCCTTTAAATTGTATTTTTTTCACCACTCTGTGAGGAAATCTTTTTTTTCATGTGAGTGAGGTGTACACACACCCACACACACACACCCTTTATCTTTGCGAAGGACAAACACGTCCTTCTTGGGGACCACGCGTGGACAGAATATTAAAATATGAATATTAAAGCCTTTTTGAAAAAAAAAAAAAAAAATCTGTTAACGGAGAAATAGATTTTCTTATAGACTAGAGAGCAGTTTGTTTTTTGTAGTTGACAGAATGCTAATAAGCAAGCATAAGAAAGAATGACTAAATCAGTGAGGGTTCATTATTTAAAACCACATTAGTCCTGATGAAGGGATGCATTGAGTCACCCGTAAACGTATACGAAAAATAAAATTCGGCCTGAAAATACCTCCAGCATCCATTCATTTATCGTTCTTCTATCTACAGGGGGGGGGGGGGGACACCAGACTTTCCCAATCATCAATATGTCTATATGTATATAAATTAAGTAGCACAGAAAGCAAAAAAAAAAAAATTGACCCCCCCTCCCAGCAAAAACTGAAATGACGTCACTGTATCCAAGTGTAATAATAATAATATTCTTTATTTTGTGAGAAGAAACACCCCCAAGAGAGAGTATTTTATCGTTAATCTTTGCCGAAAGAGAAACTTTATCATTTACTTAATACATTTAAGATCAAACTGCTGTATCAAGATATTGTTTACACATTGATCAGGTATATATATATACAGAGAAATTCGTATGTTCATCCTCAAGCAAGTAGCTAACTAACTATTCAATTAAATTTTCAAAAAGTTTAAATTATTCCCCCCCAAACAAGAAAATAACATTTCACTTTTTCTTTAATGTTTAACTTGGTGAAAGTTTGTTTTTTTTTTTTACTTACTTTCTTTTTCGAAAAAAAAGTTATTTATCAAATTAAAATTAATTATTCAGAAATTAAAAACAAAAAATAATTGAAAATCCCCCCCCCCCCACCCCCAATAAAATCTGGTTTACCTTTTTAATTTTCGTCATTTCTCACCAAGTTTTCATCTACTGTATATTCATCACCTGGCATTTTCAGAGACAATTAAAGCAACAAACTTTTGTTTATTTGTCGATTTTTGTCTTAACTTAGGTAGTTGAGATGACCAGATAGGCAAGACTGGGATTGAATAAGAGAGCATCAAAGTTCATGAAGATAAGGGAGCATTTCTGAGTCTCTATAAGTCACTCACTCACTAGGTGTATTCTGGAATATACTTCTCTTGTCTGGGGTTGGCATTCTGTTACTTTTAGATAAGCTGTTGAAGTTTCTTTTTTTTCCATGGATTTTGGGTTTTTCAGCTATCTATGATCTCGAGCTACTTTATTCTTTCTCCTTTTCTTGCAAGGAGTATTAAATGATCATATCGATGATCCCCAAATATTCGGTATCTCTGTATCTCATGCGTAGGACCAGCCCGATATTTATAGAAAGGTTGTCCAGAATAAATCTGGGAAATTGCCCAGATAGCTTGGAATATTGAAGCAATAATGCAGAAACATTGCGAATCATGCATATATATTGCCAATATTTCAGGAATATTGCAAATCTTGCAAAATATTGGCAACATTGCACTAATATTTCAGCGGCAATATTCCAAGCTATGAATATTGCAGCAATATTCCTATGTCTGCCTCTTTGCAACATTGAAGGAATATTGTGGCAATATATCTGTTTGAACTGAAATATTGCAGCTGCAATAATGTCAATGAGCAAGATACTGCTATATTTCAAGCTGCCTGGAAGTCACCAATATCAACAATATTAAGAATCCCAAATAATAGTGCTTTTTTGTAATTAATAAGAGAGACTTAAAATGTATTAAGGTAGGTTGAAAATTGTTAAATGTAATGTAAAAGGGCTAAAAACAAAAAAAAACTTTATTAAATAATATAAAAATTGTTAAAGATTTGAAAACTTATCAAAATTTGTTGAAAAACGAAATTTTAAAAACTATTGTGTTTTTTTAAAAACTGATCTGGTTGACATTTTTAATCCTCTCTTTGAAAAATTTCTTCCTGATGAAATCCAAATCCACTACTTCTTTGAAAACCGCTTATTGTTATACAATAAGGATAGAATTAATTGACGTACCCTACTGTAATTAGGTCTAGCAAAATATTATCTTTAATTGTGTGTATACATTTTTGTTGCCCAACGAAATTCAATGAAATTAAAAAAAATATTTTGTCATTGTTATTATTTCATTGTACTATACTCTATGTAAATATAAAGTTTTTCGTTTGTTTGGGCACATCCACTAGTGACTATACCTCTAAGCGTTGTCGTTAAAAAATTTATCTAAAATACACCTCCGCAGATTCTTTTATTTTTTTGGGAACGTTTTTCCACCGAAAGCAAGACTGTTTTAGCTTTGGTGCGCCATATTTCCCCTCTTTCCCTTAAATTGTAATGATTTCACCATCAGTGGACTGCTCTGATCTACTCATCTATGCATATCTATAGTCCTAGTGAGTTAACATTAAAAATATGTCAATTGTATACTTAACAAGTTGACATTTTTAGTCCACTCCTTGAAAAATCTCTTCCTGATGATCAAATTAACTTATAGTAACACAATAAGAGATTTGGAAGAGGGACCAGAGAGCCTTCCTGGTGAACAGCAGTCAGGGTAAATAAAAAAATTTTATTCTTTGTTGCCGACGTTTCGAGCGCTAGTCGCACCCATCCTCAGGGCAAGCAAATTGTCAAAATATAGTACCAGTTTTGCGGCACTGGGAATTCATTTCATGTTGAGACATGTATTTATTATTTCTATGCATCCGAAGGTATGTACAATTCTTAAGATGTTTTTATTACAAAAAATTCACAAATGCGGTGTCAGGTATAACGTCTTTGTGAATTTTTTGTAATAAAAACATCTTAAGAATTGTACATACCTTCGGATGCATAGAAATAATAAATACATGTCTCAACATGAAATGAATTCCCAGTGCCGCAAAACTGGTACTATATTTTGACAATTTGCTTGCCCTGAGGATGGGTGCGACTAGCGCTCGAAACGTCGGCAACAAAGAATAAAATTTTTTTATTTACCCTGACTGCTGTTCACCAGGAAGGCTCCCTGGTCCCTCTTCCAAATTAAATATCTACAGTCATTCAACTAACAAACACAATAAGAGATTTTTCTATGCTACAAGTTTCTATTCATTTTTCAATTTCCGTTATTAAAATTAATAGTAGATATTTAAATTGCGATTTCCTTTTTTTTTTTCTTCTTCTTTAGCCATCATCATAACGATCTTGAAAAGAATAAATAAAAGGGATGTGAATAAATGTTCTTTTCCAAATAGGTCTTCTTTTTCAATTTCCTGATTCTTCTTCTCATTCCCTATATATATATATATAAAAATTTTCGAATTGCTTCCTTAAGATTTATCTTGTTCGATTCCAAGAGAAAAAGAGAGAGATACCCTCGTTTTGTGTCAAAGTCTAAAAAGGGCTTTTGCACGTTACACGCGATTTTTTTTTCCTTCAATCCCTTTTGCCTATCAATCTCTGCACAAGCAGGCAGCAGCAGCAAAGTCCTTCAGGTGAGAAAAAGCCTTTTGGTTCCATTTCATTTAATCCCTAATCCGGGTTGGCTTTATGTGTGTTCCGTTAATTATATGAGCCCTTTGGGCGGAAACGGAGTGATAAGCACACACACACACATGAAAAAAAAAACACACACAAAGGGGGTCAATAATATTTGCAAAAGGAAATCAAATCTTCTTGTTGAATAGCGGAATAAAATTATATTAGATCCTTAATAAAATTTTACAACTTACGCTTTTGTCTCTCTTTCACTACCTAGGTATTATTATTATCTTGATAAAATATTCAAAAAAGAAAATGATTTTTTATTTTTTTTTATTCAAATTACCTCTAATCATTTTTATTAAACTGTTTAATGATGATTTTAACATCATATGACATGTTATGTTTTATACAAAATGAGATAATGTAGATAAAAGTGGCTTGTTATTGCTGTTGTAACTTGATATTTATTTATAAATCTCCATTTTGAGAAAAAAATAAATACAATGTTAAAACGGAGATTTTAATTTCATTAATAGGAAGGTTTCGTTTATTTCGTAAAAATAATTTTACAAAAATCACAAAAAAAAGAGGAAATTAACACACGGTGAAATAACAATAGGAAGTAAGCGAATTGGTTCAATTTTCCCTAGGAGTATTCTGTTCACTTAAAGTGTACACTTTAGAGAAAACTCAATTGTATAATGCAAGCAGTGGCGTAGCGAGATTAACTCGCGCCCGGGGCACAATACTTTTTTAGCGCCCCCTCCACTCGAAAACTTTATTATATGTAAAAGATACTCGCAAATTAATAAATAAATAGTCAAGGCTTTAAATTTGAGACAAAATTATCCAGCAATTTGTTGTTTTGCGGGCCATTTGGCGCCCCTTTGTGAGTAGTGCCCGGGGCATGATGGCCCCCTTGCCCCCCCCCCACTCGCTGCGCCACTGAATGCAAGACATGAGGCCTCTTCACGAAAGGCTTAAAAGAAGATCTGTGATTGTTTTAAAAAAAAAATTGAAAGCTAAATGGCACCATGGTACTATAATAATAATAATAAAAACTGGATTAGTAAAATTAAAATTCTGTTAATTTTTTTTTTTTTTTTACGATTACATTAACTTTACTACCTTTACCTTAAACCGTAGCTACGGTTTGTGGGCAAAGTTAATCATAAAAGAAAACGGATACATTTCTAATTAAAGTACACATATAGTACATGGACCAGGGAGTAATCTGAATCTCTTAAATATTTTGGAAAATTAATTATAATCAAATTTCTTCAATACGAAAACACAAAAACAACAAGTTGGCTAGGAAATTAGGTAGGCAGGTAGATGCTCTGTGACCAGCTTTCTTGTACGACTAGGACTGTAGGCGGGAGCAACGCAGCAATTGAAAAAAAAATAATAATTATTATTATTATAATTTTTTAATTTGTTTAAGCCCAGAGCAAAGGCGGATACAAGGGGGGGGGGGGGTAAAGGAGGTAATTACCCCCCCCCCAGAGATTTGAAAAAAAAATACTTTTTTTCGAAAAAAAAAATGTATTTTTAATGTAAAATTTTAAAAATTAATACTTTTTTTTTAAACACTCACACTTTTTCTCATTCACACTCACACTCACATACACATTCACACAGTCTTTTCGGCAACTCAGGCCATATAAGACTTTTTACGATATCCGTTATTGATAAATATACATATATGGGGTCCAGGCATTCTTATTTAAGCCATTTGGTATCCAATTGGCTTAAATAAAATCCTCGGACTGCCGGGGTCGAACCCGCGACGTTAGCACCTAACCTCACGCCATGCCCCGAGGGCCAAAAATTAATACTTAAAAATTTGATTTGTATTTGTATTCAGGCAAACAAGTACAGAATGCGCCTTTAAATTGACAGAAATTATGAACAAAATGTGTGCTGTGCGACCAGCACAGTCACTCCAGATTACCCCCCCTCTCCTCGAAAAACACCTCTGGATTCGCCACTGGCCCAGAGGCATACAAATGGATTTCTGGGTAAATGGGACATATTAAATGGAGGGGCTCAAGTTTTCGGGTTCTCCAAGATTGCAAATTGAAAAAAAAATAAGAGATCACACATACGACGGACCCTCACTTGAACTCAAGATCTTTCCTTAATATCTTGACAGTTGCATTACAGCAAGAAATATCCCAAATTGGCAATAAACTTGACCGGCGCACAGTGGTTCCAAATCCCGAAAACGTGGCCAAAAGTCCAAAAATAAAGATTAAATTCGGGGACTTTTAAGCCCCTAAATAGTTTTATTAATATATTTACGGTTAGGAACGACCGTTTTTGAGAGTCATATGCACTTTTTTTTTTTTTTTTTTTTTTAAAAAAAACATTCACACTTTTCTCATTCACACTCACATTCACACAGTCTTTTCGGCAACTCAGGCCATATAAGACTTTTACGATATCCGTTATTAATAAATATACATATATGGGGTCCAGGCATTCTTATTTAAGCCATTTGGTATCCAATTGGCTAAATAAAGTATCGAACTGCCTGGGGTCCGAACCCGCGACGTTTGGTATATGAGGTTAGCACGCTCCTCTACGCCATCCGAGGGCTCATATGCACTATCTGGCTCTCAAAAACTATTTGAATCTAAGCGTTTTTGACAACAATCGGGAGCTCTCTCCGAACGCAAATAAGCATCCTTTTCTATCGCTCTCCATTTCCTTGCTTTTTTGGTTATTTTAATTTCGTCAAATGGAATCAAGGAGTGAAAGTAACTAAATTTCAACAATGTAAAAAAAATGCAATAAATTTTGATAGTTAATTAATAGGAGCATTTCAAATAACGCCTTATTTTTTTTCCATTTCAGAAATCGCACAAAAGTAAAAAAAAGTCCCACGACATCCCACTCTCAAACCAGTTTTCCTGCTTTTTGTAATCCTTCTTCATTAATAATATTAAAAAATTAGCTGCACAGACTTGCACATTTTTTTTTATTCAATTTTTTTGGAATTTGAATATTCATCTGATGAAGCATATTAATGTTATTTAAACTAATGTTATATGTAATCCGTATTAAAAATATTGAATAAAATATTTGTAATTAAATTATTTTTGACATAAATAAATGTGCCTGGACCCCCACAAATGTGTCGTATTAAACAATATGTATCATTTAGGGTCAATATGGCCTAAGATGCAGAAAAAGACTTAATAAAAAAAGAAAAATTATTTTGTTATTAATTAATTTAAAATACGAAATCAGCAACCTCGAGAACCCGACAATGCCAATTTTGATTGAAATCGAATTATTTTTTTAGTTCCCCATATTGGTTCCGCCATATTTTTTTTTTCTGAAAAAATAATATCAAATTCTAAATCAGCGACCTCAAAAACCCTTGTGTACTGAATTTCAGAGAGATTAAATAACGTTTTCGACTTTTGACCACGTTTTCGGGATTTGGAACCACTGTGCGGCGGAGGCGAGAAAGAGGGTCCAGGGGCGCAGCCCCTGGCTGGGCGGAAAGACAGTCGAATGCGGGCTTTGCGACTAGTAAAGTATAATTTTTAATTTCAACCCTCATTCTAAACAATAATAACGTTATTCATTTAAAACAAAATTTATAACAAACATAAACATTAATCCATCCAACTTTAATTTTCAAAGTTCTTTGTCGGCATTTGATGCCATTTATTATTTCATCCTTATTTATTTTCAAAATTATCTTATATAAAAACATTGAAATGATCTTATATAACGACATTATTATATACTGTACATATGTATGCTGAATGTTGCCTATAGGCGTATATGTAATACTTTGGTTAAAATTAATTAACTCAAACTTCAAAAGAGCAACTCAAATCCAAATTGAATTAAATCCATTTGATAACGAGTCCTAAAATCTGGGATACTTTTTTTTGTTTGTTTGTTTGTTTAATTTGCCTCCGAGGAAAATAATTATAAAAAAAATATATTTTTTTTATTGGAATCAGCTTCATTTATAAAATTATAAATAGGTATTTAGATTTGAAAAAATAATTTTTTTTTTCCTTTTAAGGAATCCTTTTAAGTCATGATAGAATCTAAACTTTTTTTTAATAAAATGAAAAATTTGAATGCATAAATTCATTATTATAATTTAGTCGTGACCTATCAGAGTTTATAATTGGATTAAGTTGATAATTGAATTACCAAAAATAATAAATGAATGACTTTTGACTTGAGCAGTTTTTCACGTAATATAGAACTGGCAACATTGCATTCATCAGCTATGTATTTTAAATCTTAAAATCCTTCAATTTTATTTTATTTAATATATTACAATGATTAATGCAAATCAGTTTAAATACTATGGACGATTTGAGAGAAAAAATACCGTAAAATGGAGAAAAAATGTAACTGACAGCGAGAAAAGAGTATTATTTTATGCGACGTTGCCAGACTGGTCTGAGTCTAGTGACTTCCTTATTTTTAAATATAGCCTACTGTCATTTTCGGGATTTTTTTGACTTGACTTTAAAAGCCTTCGGTAGAAACTTTTGATTTTATGTTTAACGTATTCCTCGGAAATTAATTGATAAAATGAAGTTTTTGTTTTTGTATCTATTGCAGAGGTGGCTATATAATTCGATATGTGTGCGTTTCTTCGACATTCCCCATAGACTACATGTTAAATTTCAATTTTGTAATAATTAATTACACGATAACCCTGCTTCAAAATTTTATTTTATACGTATGTGATAGTTATTAATAGCATATAAAAAAAATTAGCTTTTAATCTAACAAAGTGCTTTAATGTCCGAACAACCTTAATGATCAGTAAACAGTTACAGTTACAAGTGTAAACCTAAAAGGAGGGTATGCTCTTATAATACTCCTTGAAAAATGACACAGTGGGTCAATGTGATATTTGAAAAAAAAAAAAAAAAAAAAAAACGTTATCAGTTTACAAATAAATTAAAAGTATAACGATATAAAAATGAAAAAAAAAATAAATATTTTATTTATTTATTCACTTTATGATTTAATTATTTGACCCTCATCATCATTTGCATGGTTTATTCAATTAAATAAATATTATGAATAGACAAGTAAGTGTAAACGCAATTTAAATATTTTATAGAGAAATCGATTGTGTAAGATTAACTCGACGTAGACATATATACAGTACAAGACCATCTCTTGGCCTTGATTTAACGAATGTCAATAATAAATCACTTCTAATTATAATTTGGAAGCATTTTGATCTCCTAACTGTTTATTAAAGTCAATTACAGGTTTAATTTTAAATTTAACAGTGATTGATTTTAGAATGGAGGGAGGAAGGGTGCGCGTTCAAAACATGTTTTTATTTTAATAATAGACCTATATTTGATGATGATAGGAACAATCAAATAGAGAAGCTATTTTATATTTAAATTTGAGATGAATAGGATGTTTAAAAATAGGAGTCTATGTGTCATATTATGAAATAAACCGTCTCATCAAAAAAATTGAAAGGAATCACTCCAGATAATGTACCAAATATCGTGGGTGTACCAATGTAAATAAAATAATCGGACTGCCTGGGAACCGAACCCGCGACCCTTGGTATACAAGGCAAGCACGCTACCAACTACACCAAGCCCGAGAAAAGTTGAAATGGATAGGAACTTAACGTCAGGATATCACATCTCAAATATTAAACAAAAAACATAATAAGGAAACCAACTACGAAATACCAAATTAGCGGTTATTTACTAATACAGGGTAGCCATTTAAAGTTGACCCTTTGAAAAAAAAAACAATGTTTTTTGTCCATTTCAAAAATAATTTATTTTGGTCCAAGGAGATTTGTTACAGCTTTTTAAAAATTAGATCGCGTAAATGGACACTTTTAGCTTTGACAACCAAATTCACTCTTTTTTTGGCATTTTCCATGACTTTGGCCAATGTTTTCGTTGAATGGAGGCGTAAACAAGCAAAATTGTCAATTTTATGCCACCGAAGATCCTGAATTAATTGAAGAACAGCCTTTTTACGACCAAAAAGTAACAGTTTGGTGCGGTGCTTGCGCGAATATGATCATCGTACCTTAGGATGATGGAGCCACGACAACAGTCAATGGTGAGCGTTATCGAGTCATGATAACGGATTTTGTGATGCCCATTATTTGTGAAAATGACATGGATGACTTAGCTGGTTTCAACAGAACAGGGCTAGCTCGAGCAACAATCAATTTATTGCGACCATTGTTCCCCGGGCGATTGATATCAAAAAATGGTGACTTTGACTGGCCACCGAGATCACCAGATTTGACGCCACCAGACTTTTATTTGTAGTGGTTATTTGAAATACTAATAAGCCAAAGACCTTAGCTCAACTGAAAGCCAACATTCGACGTGAAATCGTCCGAAACATTGGCCAAAGTCATGGAAAATGCCGAAAAAAGGTGCATTTGGTTGTCAAAGCTAAAGGTGCCCATTTACGCGATCTAATTTTTAAAAATTTGCTGTAACAAATCTCCTTGAACTTTAAATGGCCTAGCCTGTACCGAGAGTGGATCAAATATAAACCGGAATTTTTTTTTTACAATTTTATTGAATTAACAAAAAAAAAAAACAAAACCCTCACCTCATTTTTCTACGTAGTCTCCTGCATTTCCAACAGACTTTTGCCATCGATTTGGCAACTTTTTGATGCCGTCATTGTAGAATGAAGGAGGACGTGTGGCCAGCCAGATGCGCAAGAACTCCTCTACCGCTAAGAGGAGGAAGGAGATGATTTTCTGAATCGTATTGTGACCTCTGATGAAACTTGGGTTCACCATTACACCCCGGAGTCAAAACTGGAACGTTCGACAGCATGGAGTGGCGAGAGAGAGGTGCGGCTGGGCCATTTAAGGCCAAAACACGCCTTTCTGCTGGACAGGTCCTTGCGACGTTTTTGGGACTTGAAGTCGTCTCAGTGGATTTCCTTCATGAACGCCGAACACTGAATGCAGAGTACTACTGCCAACTTTTGAACGAAACAAAAGCAGCATATCGCAACAAGCGCCGCGGGAAACCAATCCGGAATGTGATTTTGACAACGCAAGGCACCCAAATGCATTGGACACCTCTGGAACATCCTCCTTACAGTCCAGATGTTTCACCCTGTGATTACCATTTGTTTGGGCCACTGAAAAAAGACCTGGGAGGAAAGCGGTTTGATGACAATGCCGCGGTAGAGGAGTTCGTGCGCAAATAGCTGGCGGGGGACGTCCTTCTTCATTCTACAATGACGGCATCAAAAAGTTGCCAAATCGATGGCAAAAGTGTGTTGGAAATGCAGGAGGCTACGTAGAAAAATGAGGTGAAGATTTTGTAAAAAAAAAATTCCGGTTTATATTTGATCCACCCATAAAAAAGTTTTGGAAAAATAAAATCAATACATGTCCATATTTTAATGCAAGATGATATGGGCGATATAAATAAATATTTTTGTATACACTCCTTCCCTCCTTTAAATAATAATAAATCACAATCTTGTGTGTGAGAAGTTGATTGGTCCCAAGAGAGGGTTTTCTGTTCAAAGCCGTCTCTAGTTGCAATTGGTTGCCTCTTTACTAAATAGCCAATAAAATCGAACTGACTTTCGTAAGAGTTGAATCCATCAGTCTGTCTCTCTCTCTCTGTCTGTCTGTCTTGATGAAGAAAGAAGGACGAGAAGAAGGAAGGAAGGAAGGGAAAACAATATCTCCTCCCCACCTTTAGTTAATTGAGTAGAAAAGCTACGATCTCTTCTCATTTTGAAGAGAAAAAAGTTTCACTTAATGAGAAGACCACGGAAAATACAAAACTCACTCCCTGTGCTATTTCTTATTTATTTGAAAGAAAGAAAACGAGACTAAAAAAAAAAAAAAAAATTTAATAACCTTCCACTCACAGTTTTTATTGATTTAAACAAATCTCATTCTATTGACGTCATCATATATATGAATATACTGTATATATATATATATATACGAGGGCAGGTCAATAGGTCCGTGACTTTTTGAATTTCCCGCCTCTTAACTGAAATGGCAACACTGCTCCTGTCAGCAGGCAACTATCAGCTGACTCATGTCGAAATTTGAATCAGCTGGGTCTTTTAGTTTTTGTTTGACATCCATTAATAGCAGACTACCTCGTGATTTGAGAAGACAATGGCAAAAATCCATGAATTGGGATACGAATTGCTCCCTTATCCGCCCTATTCTCCGGATTTAGCCCCGAGTGACTATTTCTTGTTTCCAAATCTAAAAAAGAAGATGATTTTGATGCCCTCGACAAATCTTATTTTTTGAAAGGGATAAAAAAAATTGGAGAAACGTTGGACAAAGTGTATAGAGCTCAAAGGAGACTACGTTGAAAAATAAAATAATTTTTATCCAAAAACCTGTGTTTCATTCAAAAAGTCACGGACTTATTGACCTGCCCTCGCTTATTCAGGTCCAAACTTCTTATTTAAGTCATATTTACTTGTTACGCATATAAACAAAAAAGAATATGACACAAAGGAAATAAAATGATTGGGTAAACCTTCATAGTTTACAATCTTAGGGAAGTGGGAATCTTTATATTTGAAAAGTAAAATGGGCTTTTCTACTTCAATAAAGATACGGAATATATTCCGGAATTTAGGTTGTCTATGTTCAAAGGTTGCATAGGTTTTTAGGAGTTGAAAAAACTTAATTTGTAAGCACGTTTCAATATGGACTGGTGGGAAATAAATAAAACAACTAAGTGAATTCTTAATACTAATAAATCACAGTTACTATTTTTTCACTCCAAAGTTTTAAGACCAGCGATGATTTATGGAGGACTGTCTTGATGAAATCATGAAAATATGAGAATTTTAAGAACAACTTTATTCTTCGAGACGTATTGGCTTAAGCTTTATTAACCAGAGTGTTTCTCTTAAAACTCCTAGCTGAGACTCCAAAACTTTCATCTATTGATTAAGACCATCCTCTGCTTCAGGGTAACAGTGTACCTTGTATTATCAATTAATTTGAAGACCTAACTAGAGTATGATGATACAAGCAAAACAATTTTACTTCAAATAAATATATCTCCGTATTTTTAATAAAAGAAAGATGACAATACTACTGATATTCAGGGGCCCACATCTTGTGGGTACGTGGATGGCGACCACGATCTACCCGAGCTGGGACAGGCAGTTCTTCTGTTCTTTGCATGTCTGTCTCTTCCTTCCTCTTTTCAACAGGCGTCAGACCTTGCGACGGGCAGGCCTGTCCTATTTCTTCTGGTCGTAAAAACGCATGATAGGGTTGGAGGGAAAAGAGTGAGGTCCGCCGACCCCGCATCGCGGGAATGGGGTGATGACAGAAGAAGAAGAAGACAATACTACTGATACTATGATGTTACATTAATAGTTAGCAATGATGAATTAAGAAAATTGGTGGAATACCAAAAAATATTTTCACTTTAATAAGTTGCTTATAAAGGCTCACCCAGCGACTGTCAATTTGCTTGTTCCCAAGAGAGAAAGAACCAAAAGAGAAGAAGCCATTGAGGGGAGGGGGGGGGAGGAAGACACAAAAGAGGCACTTTAATTCAAGGGTAGGGAGGGAGTTTTAAAAGACTCCTTTCTCTCTATTATCTGCGAAGAATGTTTCACTCACTCTTTT
Source organism: Euborellia annulipes (assembly GCA_023213315.1). Lineage (NCBI taxonomy): Eukaryota > Metazoa > Arthropoda > Insecta > Dermaptera > Anisolabididae > Euborellia > Euborellia annulipes. The sequence goes on from JAKCPI010005760.1 coordinate 48,171, forward strand.
GAGTTTGAGATGAGAGAGAGAATCACTGTGTGTGTGTGTGTGTGTGTATGTGTGTGGTGATGACTGCAGCAATTCAGTTGGAAACCCTCCTGGTTTTAGGTAATTGTCTCGGGTTTCGGAAACAGCTTCCAATAGATTGTCAACTATTCAAAGCCCTGGTCTAATTAAGAACAGGCCATCTAGAGAATACCTAATTGCAGAATGGATTCGTTTCCAGGCCATCGAGCAAACTATTCCTCTCGGTCTGACACGTGACAAACAATATGTAATGACAATCAATCAAATGCCCCCCTACTATTCACTCTCCACTCTTCAAAGGCTATTGTGTGTGTATACATACACATCTATTAAGGTGAAATTCCAATTTATATCAAGACAATTTCATTTTCATAAACAATTGATTTATCCAATTGAAAAAAAAAAAAAAATTAAATTCATATCTATTCAATCTTGGATGTTGACCTAACGTTTTAAAAGGTCAACCACTACTCTCCTAGCAGGATACGGTTATAAGGATGGTAACAGCACTAACAATTAAGAATATTATAGGAAGTACCGGGATGACCGAGCTGGTTTTTTTCTTTTGATAAAATAAAAAAAAAAAAAAAAGTATTACACCTCAGAAGAAAAAAATCGGAGTATCCCAAAAACAAAACATAGCTTAATTTCGCATTAGTACTGAAAATTTGAAATAAATCAGAGTGAATTCAAAGACAATGTTGAGGAAGGCCGTAATACAGATTAAAGACGAAATGAAAGAAGAGTTCTATCGGCCCGAATTATTTATTTTTCCTATGTCGACGTTTCGGGGACTAAACGTCACCCATCTTCAGGACAAAGGTGTTAAAAAATTCTCTGCCTCCTTCAGTGTCATAAATTAGACTGTTAGTATACCTAATACTATACAGATTCCTCTGCTTGTATAGTATTAGGTATACTAACAGTCTAATTTACATGACAACTGAAGGAGGCAGAATTTTTTAACACCTTTGTCCTGAAAATGGGTGACGTTTAGTCCCCGAAACGTCGACATAGGAAAAATAAATAATTCGGGTCGATAGAAGTCTTCTTTCAATTCGTCTTTAATCAGAGTGAATTATTGAGAAAATTGAAAGCAACTAAAAAAGTACACCAGTAAAGTACTAGTACTAAAACTACTACTACTACTTAGTCAAAGTTTCCCAAAAACGAGACCTAGCGTTAGGGAGCGTACAAGTATTACGTAACGCAATTTGGGGGGAGGGAGGTCTCGTAAAACGTTACCATGCGTTACAAGGGGGGAGGGGGGGGGTTGAACAACGCGTTACGTAACTGGTATTTTAGCGACTTTCCGGTACTTCGCCATAAAAATGGCCGCTTGAGCGTTACGTAACGTCTAGGGGGGGTCCAGAAAAATGTTACTGCGCGTTACATGGGGGGAGGGGGGGGGTCAAAAATCTTTGGTTACGTAATACTTGTACGCTCCCTTATTTATTTGAGGAAAATAGTATATTCAAAATTTGAAACAAAAGGTCAAAGGGAATATTGAGAAAAATGAAAGAAACTAAAATCGGTCACACCCCACCCGCTGTATCTTATATATATTTTTTTTAGTTGAGGGATATTTAAGGAAGGGTGAGGTGGGTCTGTCCGCTGGAATATGTAGAAAATCAGTAAAAAAATTGTGAAAAAATAAGAAAAAATCTGGTGTGACTGGCGCACAGCACACAACTTTCTCTTACCTTCGGTAATCGAAAGTTGTGTTCTGTGCTTGTCACACCAGATTTTTTGTGTCGACATATATTTAGTTCCCGACAGTACGGAACGTATGAATTCAGATGTAAAATTTATAAGTATGGGAAAATATTTATATTTTGTTACCATGGCAACCATTTCTCCTATCTTCCCTATGAAATACAAGAGTAAAGTGGTCTTCAGAAGATTTCAATTGCAAAATGAGAATATACATTTTAAAGAGAATCTAAAAATTAATTGATTTTTGAATTTTAAAAAAAATCGTTAGAGCAAATTTTGAGAAAATCGAAAAAAACTGAAAAAGTACATCAGTAAAGTACTAGTACTCTTTGGCCGATTTTGATTAAAAGCTTATTTTTCCGGTCCCGGGGGGTTGTTTAACTTAAATATAAAATTTCAACCTCGTAGCTCAATTCCTTCATGCTTAAAATTGAACACACACACCCACCCACCCACCCACAGACAGACCATGTCGCGAAAACCACTTTTTTGGATTCAGGGGACCTCAAAACGTGAAGATCCATCAAAATCTCGACATCGAATTTTTGACATGAATCCAATACTTTCTCTCTATATATATATTAAATATATACATAGGTAAGAGAAAGTAAAAAATCGATCATTTTTAATGATTTTTTGGCATTTTAAGGGACAAAATCCTCCCCCACATCCCCCCCCTTGGATCCAAATGTTAATGTTTTTTAATTTTTCACTTCTCTAGACCTTCTGAAGAAATGTGGAGGCTGAAAAATTCCTTTTTATTCCTCCAAATTTGATTCATGGCCCTAAAATTAACGAAAAGGGGTGGAAATAAGTAGAGGTCTCTCCCTCGGAAACGGTACGTGGTGGGGGAAAACGGAGGTCATATTTGGATTCAGGAGGTCATCTTTACTTAAGAATCTGAAGGAATTTTCTCGGGGCCGGAAAAAAAGTTTAATTTTGTAGCACAGTGTAATTAAAGGTGAAATTCCAATCTATATCAAAACCATGTCATGCTCATAAAAAATTCATATCTATTAAATCTTGGATGAAAAAGTGTTAATAGATGTTAACCTAACGTTTTAAAAGGTCAACCACTAGATGGTTCTAAAAATGGTAACACCACTAGGAATTAGAATATTTTTTTAGGAGTGTAATCACAAATAACAAAAATAAAATTCTGAATAATAAAATTAAAAAAAAATCATTGATAACAACGAAGAGAAGGATTTATTGATCAAATCGGGCTTTAATCTTTAAAGGTAGTGTCGAAGTGCCGATAGTAATGATAATTAAAGGTGTCGCAATTCCCTTTCGGCCCTCTCGAGTGGGAATTCTAGCAAATATACAGTTGATAGTAACATTATAACCTCAAATGTAAGTAAATATTTTAATCGAAAACGTGCAATCATTTAAGGTTATGTCGTTATCATATATTGACAAAACCAATCAAATCTGATTATTATTTATAATCAAATTAAATATTAAAAAATGGTTAATAATATTTCTTCATTTTTTTTAATATTTATTATTAACCTTGCCCCACCCTCCTTCCCCCAACAAGTATCTTTTATAATGTAATCCTCTAAAAGAAGTAAACCTGCTCATCTTTTCTTTTGGTACCTCTTTTTATTATTTTCCTTTATTTTAGACGTAAAATATTAGACATTTATTACTTTAATTTAACGTACAGGCCAAAAAAAAAAGTAAATAAATAAAAGATTTTTATGGGTCTTATTTACTTTTTTTTAGAAAATTTATTAATTATTATAATCCATTTAAACTCCACGTATATATTTTAAATCTAAGATGGCGTCATAAATCTTTAAATAATTTATATTTTGAATATTGTACAAAAATTAAATTTTATTGGTCAATTGATTACATATTTTTATGATTAACGTAGTAGATTTTGATTTGCGTAGTAGTTAGAGAAAGAATGAAATGACGCCATTTTAGTTTTAGAATAATATAACTTTAATTATTTAGTTTTATTAATAATCCCAATAAAATATTTATTATAATTTTTTTTTTAAATTAATAGTGCGGTTGACAACAATGAAAAATAATTTATAAATTAATATTTGAAATAAGATTTAAATAATAATTTAGGTTATGTCATTTTAAAATCTAAGATGGCGGCATCTCATAATTTCTTCACAGATACTACTTGAATCAAATGAATATATTAGATAGAATAAAGAGAAAATTTTAAATCTAAAATGGCGTCATACCTCTTCAATTAATTTATATTCTGAATTGAATAATTCTATATAGTGCCAAAAGCAAAGAAAGTTTATTACAATATTTAAAGTTTGAGACCCTTAATTTCTAATTTATATTATTGTTTAATTAATTATTTAATTTTATTTTATTAAATTTTAGATTTTGATTTGATTAGCGTAGTAACTGAAAAGAAAATAAATGACGCCATTTTAGTTTTTGTATAATAACCTTAAATTATAATTAAAATTATGTTTTATTAATAATTCCAATAAAATATTTATTATAATTTGTTTTTTTTTTTAATTAATTGTGCTGTTGACAACAATGAAAAATAATTTATAAATTAATATTTGAAATAGTATTTAAATAATAATTTAGGTTATGTCATTTTAAAATCTAAGATGGCGGCATCTCATCATTTCTTCACAGATACTACTTGAATCAAATGAATATATTAGATAAAGAATAATAAAAATAAATAAATTTTATAGTGAAAGAATAATAATTTTTAATTCTTTCTTTTTTTTAAGGCTCTGAAACTACTTGACGGATTTTCATAATTTTTTTTTTTTTTTTTTTTAAATAATCAAATTTATTATTTTTAATTATTTAGGCCTATAGTCCCATATTTTCCACATTTTGTCATTTAAAAGAGACAATTATGAAAAAAAAAAAAGAAAGAAACAATTTATAAATATCCTCTCCAAGGTGAAATTACATAAATTTATTTGCATTGTTAGATTGATGTATTTTTTTGAATTGAAACGTCAATGATAAAGAGAAATGAATGTTATTTGCGAGAGAGAAAGAATTAAATTCTCAGAATTCATTTTGTAATTTCCCTCCCCCACAACCTGTTTTGTCACACAAAACTTGGCCCATTCAATCTGAGCAAAGGATTTTTTTTTTTTTTTTGAAAGAGACAAGGGGGTGGGGGTTCTCTATCACGTCGTGTCGTTTTTTTTTTTTTTTTTTACCCCTCACCACACACCTTCTCGGGGTACCACACACAAACAGCCGACGTCGACCAGTGAATAAATAAGGACCAAAGGACGAGATTCACCTTCCTTGCTATAAATATTTCCCAGATAATGTTGTGTGTTGGGGGAAAAGGAGGGGGTGGTGTATGTTGCTGTGTGTGCTCTCGGATACTATATACATTGCACGTATAGGAAATATGGTTAAAGTTTAACAAGCACGCACCAAAGCCTCCCCCGCCATTGGCCTATACCCCCATCCTGCTTTCACAACAGCTTAAAAAAAAAAAGCCTTCCTCATTCTTTGTGTTTTTTTTTCGGCCTGTCATACATTTCAAATTAAAAAAAAAAAATAGGTTAAAATAAATTTGAAAAAAAAATTGCTTGGTCAATTTAATACCAAGTGTTGTTACAGTTTTTTTTTTTAAGTCATGATCATCATATGCCACTATTAGAATGAACGTACGAGGTCAATAAATCCGTGACTTTTTGAATTTCCCGCCTCTTAACTGAAATGGCAACACTGCTCCTATCAGCAGGCAACTATCAGCAGACTCCTGTCGAAATTTGAACCAGCTGGGTCTTTTAGTTTTTGTTTTGACAGCCATTAATAGCAGACTACCTCGTGATTTGAGAAGAAAATGGCATCAATTGAGATACGAATTGCTCCCTCATCCGCCCTATTCTCCGGATTTAGCCCCGAGTGACTATTTCTTGCTTCCAAACCTCGGCGGAAAGAGATTTGACTCCAACAATGATTTTGATGTCTCGCTCAGGGGCCCACATCTTGTGTGTACGTGGATGGCAACCACGAGCTGCCCGAGCTTGGACAGACAGTCCTTCAGTTCCTTTGTATGTCTGTCTCTTCCTTCCTCTTTTCAACAGGCGCAGACCGTGCGACGGGCCGGCCTGTCCTATTTCTTCCGGTCGCAAAAACGCATTGTAGGATTGGAGGGAAAAAAATTGAGGTCCGCCGACCCCGCATCACGGGAATGGGGCGAGGACAGAAGAATGATGCCCTCGACAAATCTTATTTTTTGGAAGGGATAAAAAAAATTGGAGAAACGTTGGACAAAGTGTATAAGGCTCAAAGGAGACTACATTAAAAAATAAAATAATTTTTTATCCAAAGACCTGTGTTTCATTCATTAAGTCACCGACTTTATTTAACGATAGATGACATAGATGACTGATATAACTATTATTATGTTTACATTCCCATAGTCCTAGTTTTACACTTGTGAGATATGATATAATAGGAATGTTATCATATTTAGTCATAATAATTGGAAAAGGGAAATCAACCTTTTCTGATCTTATCACTTTCACACTTATTGTGTGTTGCTCAAGAATATACCTCTATTCTCAATTTATTCTAATATTAAACATAGCTTGTGAAAGACAACAAAATCCCCAACTATAATCACCTAAAAAAAAAAAAAAAAACTAAAATATGTGCATTATTTAAAATAACTTTTTTTTTTAACAACAACAAGAAAATGATCACCTCATCTCTTAGTGATGCATAAATTTTAGATGCTGTTATGTATTTGATCTTTTTCTAAAAAAGAAGCCAAGTCTTTTATGAGTAATCATCGTTGGAGAAAGAATCGTCCTTGATTTACTCTTTTAAATAAAGACCTCAACTTTGCCTAGTAAAAACGAATTTCATTATGTTTTATTTTATAGACCTAATTTTTTTTTCCCCTCTCTCTTTCTCCTTTGAATATTACATTCACCGGGGCAACATAAAATCACCGCTAATGTCAAACAAAAAACTTGGTAAAATTAATTAGCGTCCTGGTTATTTAAATTCTGGTTATCAAACTAACCTAAAAATAAAAAAAAGCGTAAATTAGTTAGCCTAAAATAAAAAATATATAATTAAATTATGTTTCGATAACTACTAATCATAGAGGGAAAGCAGAGGAATGTTTGAGATAGCTCAGAAAGTAAAACCCTTTCTAATATCTTGAGACTAAGTGGATGAAGAAAGACTAGGAGTTAACCCTTCTCCAATAACTCAATGTGAATAAAAATAAAATAAAAAAAAAGATTTTTAAAAAAATGCTTTTATTTAAATTGAACTAAAAAGAGAGAAATAAGAAGAAATAATTTAATTGTTCTTGTTAAAATTTTTTAATATTTATGACTTAAAATAAAAGCGTGGGGCGCGAGCCTCGGAATCACTTCGAAGCGCCCCACGCTTTTATTTTAAGTCATAAATATTAAAAAATTTTAACAAGAACAATTAAATTATTTCTTTCTTATTTCTCTCTTTTTAGTTCAATTTAAATAAAAGCATTTTTTTAAAAATCTTTTTTTTTATTTTATTTTTTATTTTAAGCTTTTTAGTCTTTTAGTCTTATCAAAAATCATCAATATGATAAAGTACCACATTAGTTTGGCCTGTATTGATTTGGTTCAATTGAAAAATTATTCATTATCATAAAAAAATTACTCGTAAATATCAAAATTCAAAACTATAGTTAATAGGGCCTTATTTGCGTGAGGCTTCAAATAAAGTACCACATTAGTTTGGTCTATTTTGATCAAAACCACCATATAGTGGCGTCATCAAAAATGACTCTTAAGTATTACATTTCACACCTCTAGCCCATCGGGAAGTCTTTTGAAATTACATTAATTCGCGAAGGGTTTCAAATAAAGTACCACATTAATTTGGTCTATTTTGATCAAAACCACCATATAGTGGTGTCATCAAAAATGAACCTTAAGTATTAAATTTCACACCTCTAGCCCATCGGGAAGTCTTTTGAAATTACATTAATTTGCGAAGGGTTTCAAATAAAGTACCACATTAGTTTGGTCTATTTTGATCAAAACCACCATATAGTGGTGTCATCAAAAATGAACCTTAAGTATTAAATTTCACACCTCTAGCCCATCGGGAAGTCTTTTGAAATTACATTAATTCGCGAAGGGTTTCAAATAAAGTACCACATTAGTTTGGTCTATTTTGATCAAAACCACCATATAGTGGCGTCATCAAAAATGACTCTTAAGTATTACATTTCACACCTCTAGCCCATCGGGAAGTCTTTTGAAATTACATTAATTCGCGAAGGGTTTCAAATAAAGTACCACATTAATTTGGTCTATTTTGATCAAAACCACCATATAGTGGCGTCATCAAAAATGACTCTTAAGTATTACATTTCACACGTCTAGCCCATCGGGAAGTCTTTTGAAATTACATTAATTCGCGAAGGGTTTCAAATAAAGTACCACATTAATTTGGTCTATTTTGATCAAAACCACCATATAGTGGCGTCATCAAAAATGACTCTTAAGTATTACATTTCACACCTCTAGCCCATCGGGAAGTCTTTTGAAATTACATTAATTTGCGAAGGGTTTCAAATAAAGGACCACATTAGTTTGGTCTATTTTGATCAAAACCACCATATAGTGGCGTCATCAAAAATGACTCTTAAGTATTACATTTCACACCTCTAGCCCATCGGGAAGTCTTTTGAAATTACATTAATTCGCGAAGGGTTTCAAATAAAGTACCACATTAATTTGGTCCATTTTGGTAAAACCAAACTCACAATTTGCGTCATCAAAAATGACTCTTAAATATCAAATTTCACACCTCTAGCTCATCGGGAAGTGTCCTTAACAAAGCCATAAAGTTGGTGACCTTGAAAGAGTAAGTTAAATAAAAGCATTTAATTAATTATTATCCTAAGTAAACTTTGAGGAATGGAGAAATGTAAACCAGCAGTTATTATCGCTCCACATTAGGCAGATACTGTATATCGGACGTATAATAGTGGAGTGGGCTTTGTCTAAAAGTTTTATATTCTCACTGAAGGTGATGTTATAGGCCTATTAATACAAAATTCTTACAAGTGGAAGTCAACATGTCATAATGATACAATTATTAACAAAAACTTCGATTTTTTTGAAAAATTTTTATAACAAACAACTCTTTATTCGACAACTTTTCAGGCGGTTCTGGTCGTGGGCACTCCATGCCTACTATTTTTTTTTTGGATTTTTAAAAATTTGAAAATCGTTACAAAAATTTTTCAGGAAATTCGAAGTTTGCATGATTTTCAGAAAATGGCTAAATGTTTGAAATTTGAAAATAACACAGAAAAATTATTCAAAAAAATTAATTGTATTTTTTCATGAAAACTACAAAAAAAAAAGTTGGAAATCGGACCATTTTTGTAGGAGTTATGAGCAGAAAAACATAAAAAAGAGGGTTGTTTTTTCAAAATTTGAACCAGTGCACTGGTGCAGTGATCAAAAAAATCCAAAAAAATTACCAGGAGGGCTTTTTAAAAGAGTACTACAAACAGTAGCGACTGATTACAAAATATCAAAAAATGGAGGTAATCAAAAATTAAAATTTTTCAAACCATTCGATTTGGCGTGGAATGCCCCATATAATGTAGCTATAATAATAATAATGCTTTATTCATGCCCCGGGGATGGGGGGGGGCCCTGGGGGCGGGCGGGCGGGGGGGGGGGGTTTAAAATATTCCTTTTACAATTAATACATAGTTAATTAAATATTTCAAAGCTTAAGACATTGGTTTTATTTAAACCGTATGTTTGGTCAGAGATACATTTATTTAAACCTAATTTTAAGTTCATTTGATCTCATGAGAAGTTGAATTTCTGCACTTGACTCCATCTGAACTTCCATGCTTCAGCTGCGTACTCCGCCAGGGCCCTCCAATCCAGTCCATTTAAAAAATCAAAGAATTCCTCTCTTGAGAGGAATCCTTTTTTCAGCCATCTCTACCGGGCACTCGGACATACCTCCACTAAGTGAAAAATATCTTCTCTTTCATTGTAGTTGCAGAGGCTACACCTGTAGTCTCTTCTCAGCCATGGCTTATAGTTTAGGTCGACTGCTTTTCCTCGTAGCTTCATGATCCACCTAATGTCCTTAGGCCTGAGACGCTCAGACATATAGCCATTCTCCCCCAGGTTCCAATTCAGTGCTTTATATATTCGATGGAACTCTTCTGAGGCAGCATCTTCCATGTAGTCTTCTCCCAGCCGTTGAGCAATATCCTGCATTATAAACTTCCAGTCCTGATACGACATTTCAACTTGGTGTATTGTTATATCCCATTTTTTAGCTCCTTGAACCAGACAATATCTCTTCTTATAATTTCTCTGGCCAAAATTTTAGGGTACCTATTTCCTCTGGCATTTTTAACACCTTGAGTATGTAGTTGACATGCAAGCCGATTGTATATGTGTGTATGGCTGTTAGTCCTGTTTCCAATCATAAGACATAGTCGGGTGTATTATACCGGAGAGGAAATACCTTTTTCACGAATGCCTTCAATAGTTTTTCTGGGTCCTCATATTTTTTATACCCCCATATTTGCCGAGCATAGCACATAATTGATCTTGCTACCTCTGTGAAGGTTATATTTAGCTGAGAGTGATGTTCGATCGTTGTTAATGTAGCTATATATTAAATCAAAATGCAATTTGAATTTTAAAAAATAATAATTTCATAAAATGTTGTACAATATAATTTGTATTATTTTGTAAGCCTGATGATGATGGAGTAGACCATCGAAACTGCCAGCCAAAAATAAATACAAAAACAAAATTGTTTTTCTTCGCCACTTCCACCTTGAGCTAAAAAAAAGACAATAAAACTTCCAAGATTATTAATTGTTCAAGTCTCAGTCAATATAGTCATTCATTAACGGGAACTCCCGTCGCAGCGCCTTCACATTGTTTATTCATCGGTAGTCTAATAAACTCAAGAACAAACAGCCATTCAGAAGCAACCAAACAACTAACTCTTTGTTGACCAACACTTTCACTGTACCTTAATGAAAATTTGAGTATTTTAGACCAATATTTTCAATTTTTATAATCATCTAACAATCTGAAATTTAATAATATTTAGAGAGAAAATTATATAATATAATATTTTAGAGATAAAAGCAAAGCGTTTGCTCTCTGTCAGTTTCACTGATGAAAAGGAAAATGTCCGATTATATTTTGTCTTTAGAAAATTCAAAATAATAACATTTCGAGCTGGTTGTAGAGAGAGAGAGGTATAATAAAATTATTTCCATTACACACCCACATAAACAAAATAATTACAGGCCAGTTTGCAAAGAGCAAATATAAATAGCCATCTATTTATACTGAATATAGATGTATAAATAACCAGCTATAAATATATTCACACGATATTTATAACAAATTCAGCAGAGAGAGTGAATTTTCTGGATAATAGAGTAGCAAAATTTGTATTTAAAAAAAAGATTTAAAAATATCTTCTACCATAATTTTAGGAGTATATGACATATTGATCTAAATGAAGTTTGTAAACATTGAATAAAAAAAAAGAAGTTTCCATTTGATTTGGGTCATTAGTCAGCCTTGCTATTAGTGTTATTTTATTACTATCCTTACTATTGATGTTATTATATATTTGTATTGTATTGTTATTAATGTTCCTTGTAAAATGTTATTAAAGTGAAACTTTTATTTTATCCTCTCAAATTTTTTTCGCTCTTCTAAAGCATGTCGCGTTACAAGCCGTGACGCTACAAGCCATGACGTCACAAGCCGTGACGACAAAAATCGGAAAGTTGTAATTTAATATATATGACGAATTATAAAAAAATAATTGTGAGATTTTAATTATTCAATTTTTAAATTTAATAAAATATAATTTAAAAAATAATTTAAAATGAATCCAAACTTCAATTACTAAATAAATATTGTTCTCAGTTTTTAACATGCATCTATTGATTTCCCATTTTCCAATTACACTGGTCAACACGATTTTTGGGTCTGTCTTCTTCATATGAAATTTTTGTTTCTTCTACGCTAAAAATAAATGTAAAAATAATTTTTTTTATCAAAGTTTGCTTTTGTAGAAACTAGAGCAATTTTTCGAATTTTTTTACTAAGGAGACCGGACATTTTTATATCTCGTATACTAAGCATATTATTATATACCATAGTACCATACAAAGTTGTAGATCATTAAATATGCTACAATTTGGTTGTTAAATCGAATATGTAGACCCAATATTAACCGAGGTACGGCCAATCAAAGTTAGACCATCTTTCTCGAATGTAAAACATTGAAAAAATTCGTTAGGCCGTTTCTCGGTTAATATTGAGTTTACAAATTTGATTTATCAACTAAATTTTAGCAAATTTAATACTCTACAATTTTGTATTGTACTATTGTGGACAAAATATGTTTAGTTTTCGAGATATAAGCGAGGAACTGAAGAAAGTCTCAAGTTTCTCGAAATATAAAACAAATAGAAAATTTGATAGGCCGTATCTCGGTTAGTATTCGGTCTAAATATTAGTTTTATCAACCAAATTTTAGCAAATTTAATGCTCTACAAGTTTGTAATGTAATATAATTAACAAAATATGTTTAATTTGCGAGATATAAGCGAAAAACTGGAAAAAGTCCAAAATGAAAAATAAAAAGAAACTTTGATCGGCCGTATCTCGGTTAATATTGGGTCTAGAAATTCGTTTTATCAACCAAATTTCAGACGATTTTATGCTCTATAACTTTCTAATGTATTATGGTGCACAAAATATGCTTAGTTTACGAGACATAAGAGAAAAACTGAAAAAAAAGTACACAAATTTTGAGGTTTTTTTTTATTTTTTCAAACCCCTGTACCAATTGATCAAAAGCAAACTTTAAAAGCTAAAAATGGAAAGTTAAGTGTTTTTTTGGTGTCTAGAATCAGAATTCCAGCATTAGAACAGAAACCCAATAAAAAAAAATTTTTTTGTTGACCTGTGTTATTAAGTTAAGATTAAAAAAAGCGATTTTCTGAAAATTTTCAGTTGAACGCCTACGATCCCCAAAAAAGGTTTCACTTGCATCGTGGTTTCATAAAACCACACAATGATTTTTGTATTTTCTATATGTATATACTGTATTTTATATTGGTTTTGTTTTGTAACATTTCGTCTAATATTTATATTCTTTCTCTTATTACAAAGTATACAAATTTTGTAAATAATATTTCAAAGAGAGACAAAGAAACTAAATTAATTTTAATTAAAGAGAAGAAGAAAATAAACCAGAGATTTTAAAATAAAATTAAAAAAAAAAAAAAGTTGTTTTAATAATATAATTAGAGCAGTTTGTTAGGATAATAACGGTATTTAAGGGATGACATAAAGTGTACTTTAACCTTCAACCTTTTTTTTCTTTCTTTTTTTAGGAAATAAAAATTAAATTAGAGAAAGAAAAAAGTGTACTTTTTTTTTACTTAAACATTGAAAAATCATCAACGTATTATGATTACATCTTTAATTAATGATAATTTGCCATTACATAAATCCGATTAGGAGTTATTACCCATCAAAATTAAAGACCTTATAAAGGCATGTTATATCTTATTATCGTTACTAATTTCAGCTTTATCATAGTCATATAACAATGATTAGATGACGACATATCAAAGAAAGAAATTGAAGCTTATTCCTAGAAAATACTGTACATTTTCATCTTGTACCGATAAAAGGATTTTTGAAGCTAAGGCTGACTAATGACCCAAAACAAATTTGATGTTTACAAACTTCATTTAGATGAAACTAGAGATCAATATGTCATATTTATTTATTTGACTTCCACCCCTCCCTTCTCGGGTTTGGGGCTCTATATAGAAGGGGTGATCAAATGAAAAGGTACGAAACGACACACGGTGAGTACAAATGTAGACTTTATTCAAAATGTACACCATAGACCTGAGCACAACGATCCCACTGAAGAAGGGAAGGAATCCGTGTTCCCAGAATTCGAGACCCAGTCCTTCACAGCGTCCTTGAGTACATCGTGCGAGTTGATAAATTCCTCGAGCACAGAAAAACCATTAACTCCGATGTCTACACTCCGACGCCTTCGCAGGGGCCCATCAAGAACAAAAGACCGGGGCTGCTGATGGAGGGTGTGGATCTGCTCCATGATAACCCCCGTCCACACGTCTCCAGAGTCACACACATAGAACTGGCCAAGTTCAAGTGGGAGATTAACCATCCGAAATTCCTGCATTAAATGTCCACTGAAGAAACACCTGAAAGGGAAGCGCTTCAACTCGGACGACGTACTCAAAGTCGCTGTGAAGGACTGGGTCTCATCACGGCCACACGAATTCTGAGAACAAGGAATCCTGCGGCTTGTTCATCAGTGGGATCCTTGTGCTCAAGCTTATGGTGTATTATTTTGAATAAAGTCTACATTTGTACGCACCGTGTCGTTTCGTACCTTTTCATGTATTTGAAAGAATTCCTTTTTTCTTTTTACCGTCTATTCTACCTGCCATATCACCACCATTTCTTCCTGTATATTGTCCTTCAATTTGCACCCCATCTCTCATTCCCCAAAACACTTCTACTTCTTCTTTTCCAACTCCTGACCCGTTCTCGAACACTGCTCTGCACTCCATTACTGATTCCTCTTCTTTCTCAAAGAGTCTACACTTATTAATACTTTTCCCATTTTCTACTACCTCCGAGTCCAACTCCAATCCATAACTCCCTCTTTCTGTTTGACCCCAAATACTTCTACTTGTTTTAATATTTTTGTAATATTGGCTTATCTGGAATGAAAGTTGAAAGAAAAATGCAGCCAGAATTTTTTCTTTTAAAAATATTTTCAACAGCTGAAAAAATATATGTATATGAAGACCAACAGCAGCTCCGAGGATGGCTTTGATCAACAGCTGTTGAAATATATTTTTAAAGAAAAAATTCTGGCTGCATTTTTCCTCCAACTTTCATTCCTGATACAAATTCCACCAGCCATAAAATACCCTTATACTAATTGGCTTATCCATTCTTGCCCAATTTCTCTGTAGCTCCTGCTCGATCTTCTTTTGTGCTGCCTTCTCTATATGTCTTCACTGACCCTATATTGCTGGATCATTTTAATTATTCCCGGACTACCGACCTCCTCCATTGCTTTCCTCATTTCCTTTCCCCTGCTGGATGGGTTTTTGTTTAGGATGTTCCTTGAACACTTTTGTTGAAACAAGAAGTTGTCATTTGAGAAATTGGTAACTTATGACACACTTAGTGTGTAACTAGTCATATTTAAGACTAATCACTACGTATTTATATTTTAATTTTCTTTTGCCATGTGTCAAAAAAAAGAATTAATCTCTAAGTAATTTATTATTAAAAGGTCATAAAGAAATATTAATATTCCCCCACAAACACCTGAGAAATTAAATTACTAGGTGAAAGAGTGAAGTGAAGTGAGGTATAAGAATAATTAATTACCAGTCAAAGTGTCCTTAAATGATAGAAGGAAACAAGACACTTTATGAATGAATTCTAGAAAGTGAGTCTAATTAGTCAAATTTATAGGTCACAAAATTCAATACTCTTTAAAGGGAATATAAAAACAAATAAGGAATAGTATACTGGCAAATGTATTTTTTTTAAAGAAAATCATTGTGTGGTTTTATGAAACCTTTTCCGGATCGTTGGCGTTTAACTGAAAATTTTTCAGAAAATTATTCAATTAAGGGTATTAAAATCACGTTTTTAATCTTAACTTGATAATTGGAATAATGGGAAATCAATAGACGCATGTTGAAAACCGAGAACAATATTTATTTAGTAATTGAAGATTTAAATTATTTTAAAAATTTATATTTTATCAATTTAAAAATTGAATAATTAAATCTCACAATTATTTTTTTTTAATGCGTCATATATATTAAATTTCAACTTTCCTATTTTTGTCGTCATGACTTGAAGCGTCACGGCCTTTGACGTCACGGCTTGTAACACTACATGCTGATAGAAGAGCGAAAAAATTTGAGGGGATAAAATAAAAGTTTCAGTTTAAAAAAAAAAAAATATCAAGAAATAAATAGCAAAACAAAAAAGAATAAAAATAAAATAAAAAAAAGATTTTAAAAAAATGCTTTTATTTAAATTGAACTAAAAAGAGATAAATAAGAAAGAAATAATTTAATTGTTCTTGTTAAAATTTTTTAATATTTATGACTTAAAATAAAAAGCGTGGGGCGCTTCGAAGTGATTCCGAGGCTCGCGGCCCACGCTTTTATTTTAAGTCATAAATCTAAATAGAGTTGAGTTCGACCATTTATAGAGTGTGCACGTATAAATTGATGCTCTGAGAAGTTTTGAAAATTTTATTGGTTTTTTCATGCTTTTAATGATATTTTTGTACCATCCTGTGGAGAAGAATACGCTCTCCTCGGAGGAAGTGTTGGTTTTTCAATCTGGTCTTTGATTTGGGCCTTATTGAACATTTTGTGATTCGTTTTTCTTTATTTTAGTAGTATTTAAGAGTGAAGGAAAAAAAATATAGAGAAAGGTGAGATTAGACTAATCCTCATTTCCCTGAAGTGAATTTTTTTATTATTTTTTTTATTTTTTTTTATTTTTACTAAAATTATATTTATCCATATAAACATTGAACTTTGAACTCCAGGGGCCCCCTCCAGGTCAGTCACTCAGATGGCCCGCTGATGTGTGAATGTTGCCTTTCCCCCTTCCCTGTCCCCTCCTTGGATTTCGGACGACTTTTTTGGTGCGAGCATTTGGTGCGCCGAAAGGATCTGCAACGTCGCCTGCCTTCGAGCTATACCTTTACGCCGACAGTGCGGCCGCATCGGTTGAAGTGTTGCCTACCTCCAGGCGCTGTCATCAGATATTAACTAAATTTTATTTATTTAATTGTTTATTTCTTTAAACTTTATTTTAAGACTTTAATGCAAAAAGTTAACTCGTATTCATAAGATAAAAGAAGAAAGGAGGGTTTCTATGGTGGCCGTTTTGCTTTCTGTCTGCTTTTTGCTATTCGTTTATTTGTTTATTTTTTTTGCCTTGTGCTCTTATGCCCGTTATTAGATATAGTGTATGCAACTTGTTTGCCTAAAGTTGAAAATATATTTGGTCTCTTTGGTTTACTCTGGGGTTAGAAATAACTAGAAAAACGGAGTATCTCCAGGATGGGTGATAAGGGAAACGAACCTGCGAAGGGGGGTCCTATTGATAAATACCTAGCACCCCCAAGGAAAAGAAGCATTGATGATAGTAGCCCCCCTAACGCTCCCAGGGGAGACGAAGAGAGACCGAACGGATGAAGATGCAAACTCCGATCCTGGCACTATTATGTTCCAAAGAATCCTCAATAAGATGGAGGCTTTTCAGGAGACACTCCTATTGGAGATAGAATCTCTAAGGTCTGAACTGAAGAAAGAACGTGAAGACGACGAAAGAGAAAGGGCCTCAATGAAAAAGGAAATAGAAATGATTAAGGGAGGAGGTGAATTATTTTAAGAAAAGATTAGAAGGTCTTGAAGCTAAGGAAAGAGCTGACAATTTGATTATAAGGGGCCTGGAGGAGCGTGACGATGAGAATACGGGTGATGCTGTTACGGCTTTCTTTAGGGAAAAACTTAAGGTCACAACTAATATAACAATAAAGGAAACCCGACGTTTAGGTACTATGATCAAGGAAAATAGAACCAGGCCAATTTTGGTCAGATTGAGTGATAGACGAGACAAATCAACAATATTGAGGAATACCAAATACCTAAAAGGATCAAGGATTTTTGTCCACGATGACCTTTCCAGGGAGGCCAGAGAGAGAAGATGGAGAAGTTTGCAGATGGTTAGGAAACTCCGAGAGGAAGACAAGAACAACGTGGCTTATCTGAGGGGAGATAAGATATTCCTGAACGGTCGGCGCTACGTTCTGGAGTGGGATCCGGTCAGCAAAGACAACAAACTAAGGTTGATTACTGGACCCATGAACGGGGAGGAGCTGGCGGCGGATAACTTAAAAAACTGATAGGCTTTCCGGGTCAGCGCGCGCGACCAAAAAATAAAGATGAACCATCGCGTGCAACAAATTTTAAAATTGCCTCGTGGAATATTGACGGCCAGGAAACGCTCTTCAAGTTGGACGGGGATGAAATTGAGTATTTGGTTGGCCATCATATTATTGCTCTACAGGAGACGTGGGTGGTTGGGGAGCCTAAATTGCCCGGCTACCTGGGAGACTACACATGCGTCTTCTCTGAAGCTGTAAGAGACAAGAGCCGAGGTAGAGCAAGTGGAGGTTTGCTAATCCTGGTCCATAAAGATCTAAACGATGTGAAGATTTTAGAGAGAAGTCATAATTGGCTAACAATACAGATTACTATTGAGAGGAAGAAGTATGTCTTGTCTAACGTATATTGGCCACCCAAGCATCAAATCGAAACAATTTTGGAAATGTTTGTAGATAGTTTAAATTCTTGCGCGACGTATCAAGACCATTTAATCATTTGCGGAGACTTCAACTGTCGAATCGGTTGCTTGAATAATGTAAATGTGGAAGTTCTCGCAAATAGCTGCTTTGAGGAGAATAGGTTGGCCCTTGATGAACTGCAAGATAAGAGGGGCCGATTATTGGTTGAAGAGATGGAAAGTCTGGGACTCATCATATGCAACGGACGGTCTCCTTCTGATCGTCCGGCACAATATACCTATATCTCATCCAGGGGAAGTAGCACTATAGACCACTTCTGGGTGGATACCGACCTTACTGAAGATATTGAGGATTTTTTGGTTTGCCCCTTGTCTCTTTTGACCAACCACTCATTGTGTTCTCTACAATTAAATACCTTGTTTCCAATCTCGGAAGGCAACACAAGGCAGAAGTTTAAATATAGAACAAAAATTGTATGGGACAACGCCGCAAGTTTATGCTTCCAGAATAGTTTATCATCTCAAGTAAACATTTATTATAACTCTAACAAAAGTCAGGAGCTTTATTCAAACTTAAGGAAAGCTATATTGAAGAGCTGCGAAGAGTGTGGCATAATAAGATATGTCAGGTCTTGCGGGGCACTTTCTGGGCGTGCGGTCCCGGTGAAGCCATGGTTTGACAGTGAGTGTCTTTTACTAAGAAGAGAATGTAGAAGAGCGATGCGTAGATTTCAGCAAAACCGAGAGGTCGAGGCCAATCGCTATTATCTGGAAGCAAGGAGCAATTATAGGAGACTAATAAGAGAAAAGAAGGAGAAGCATCATGATCAGATGTGCGAAAAGCTTTCCAATGTAAAAAATTCGGCTGATTTTTGGAAAACAATAAAGAGCTTTCGTAAACCTAAGTATGAGGCAAATATAATTGATATTTCCAAGTGGACAGAATTCTTTAAGATGGTCTACCCTCCGAGACAGGAGAGCGATTACTTTTTCTTCGGGACTTGCCCTTATATGGATTGCCCCATTAGTCTCGTGGAACTGCAAATGGCGATACGGAAAAGTAAGAGCAATAAATCACCTGGAGTGGACTTGATTCCCAATGAAGTCTTTAAAAGCTTGCCAGAACAATGGGAACACTATATATTAAACATGTTTAACAATATCCTAGAACAAGAGGATATTCCTAAAATATGGTCTGAAACTGAACTACTGCTTATTTTTAAGAAGGGGGATAGAGCCGATCCATATAATTATAGAGGAATTGCTCTGTTAAACTCTATCACGAAAATATTCACTTCAATTGCGGAAAGGAGAATACTGAATTGGACCGATATAAACAACATCATTCCGGAAGAACAGGCCGGATTCAGAAGAGGACGAGGATGTATAGACCAAATATTTAGCTTAAGCTCCATCATAAACATTCATACAAGGCTTCCGGGAAGAGCTGTTTGGGCGGTCTTCGTTGATCTAAAGAGAGCATTCGACTCATTGAATCATGAGAAACTATGGCTAAAATTATTCCTGATCGGAATCAGCCCTAAGTGGATTCGAATTCTTAGGACCCTATATAACGCCGCGAATATGAGAGTGAAAGTCAATAATGAATATAGCGAACAGATAGAGATAACAACTGGGGTGCTTCAGGGAGAGACATTGAGTCCCACCCTGTTTTCACTTTATATTAGCGACATTGTGGATTTTTTCAGGAACCGAGGAGCTAGAGGACTGAGCATCTCAAAGGAGAGAGAGGTGTTCATTCTACTCTTTGCGGACGACATGGTCGTTCTGGGAGACTCATATGCGGATTTAAAGAGAAAGATCGGATTCCTGAACGAATACTTGAAGAGTAATGGTCTCGAACTGAATGCTTCAAAAACAAAAATGGTTTGCTTCTCAAAGGGAAGAAAAAAAGTAGTTAGTCCGATTAAGTGGGACGGTGAAGACATAGAACAGGTATCGTCATATACCTACCTCGGCGTGAAGTTTTCCTCGTCTGGAAAATTCGGTTTGGCTGCGCAGTCTTTGGTCACGAAGGGAAGAATTGCATTGGGTAGAGTTTTTGAAACCCTAATTAAAAGCAAAAATACGAGCTGGGAATGTGCTAAAAAACTCTACGATTCTGTAGTAGCTGCAACATTATTGTATGCATCAGAAATTTGGTCTCCGCAATACCTTGAACTGATTGAAAAAGTCAATGTCGAGTTTATTAAAAGATATTTTAGATGGCCTAGAAATACACCCGGACATTTTGTCAGGGTTGAAACAAACAGAGCTCCTATTAGTGTAATTGTCTTCAAAAAAATGCTTAATTGGTGGATTAAATTACTAAATATGTCAGATAATCGTATACCTAAACTATGCTTTGACAGGCTTAGAGAACTTGAGGAGAAAAACCTCGGCAGACTGGATCGGAATTGGGCATCTCAACTGAGGGAAATGCTTAAAGAAGTGGACCAGGAAGCACTGTGGTGCGAAGCGACCCCTGAAAAGATTAAGAGGTGCATTCCCGTGTTAATTGGGTCATGGTGCAAGATCAAAGCGGAAAATGATGGCGCTCGAATAAGTAATTCCAGATACAACTCCATCTATCGGAGAATTGCACCAGTACCCGATGAAATCTCATACCTGGAATTTGGATGCAATTTAGACCGAATTAGGATAGTGAGTCAGATGAGAGTATCGAGTGCGGAAAGTCCTGCTCTCTGGACCGGTGGATGCTCATACAGGATCTCTGCGACAGAAGTATGTGCGGTTTGTTGTCTCTTCGAGGAAGAGACATTAAGCCATATAGTTCTCAGATGCCCCTTATACAATCACCTACGAAGATCATTTATTGGGAGATACGCAAGCGAGGGGGCATCCGATGCTGAAAACTATGAAAGCCTGTTAAGGATAGATTGTTTGGAGAAGTTAAATAATATTTATTACTTTATGAAGAACATGTTAAAAATAAGATCATTTATTCTAAACGAATAGTTCCTAGGTCGGGTGCATTCTGTTGCTGTTGATTTTGTTTTTTATTTGTTTGCTTATTTATGTATTTATTTATTTTTTTTAAATTTTATTTATTGTATGTTTTTTGTTTGCTGGGCTCTTTTTTTTTCTTTTTTGTTTTCCTTTTGTATACACTCAGTTACACAAATTATCTGTACTATTTATATACTCAACTCTATTTGTACGACAAGCGTCAACAAATAAAATTATTATTATTATTATTATTATTATTATTAAGTCATAAATATTAAAAAATTTTAACAAGAACAATTAAATTATTTCTTTCTTATTTATCTCTTTTTTAGTTCAATTTAAATAAAAGCATTTTTTTTAAAATCTTTTTTTTTATTTTATTTTTATTTTAAGCTTTTTTAGTCTTTTAGTCTTATCAAAAATCATCAATATGATAAAGTATCACATTAGTTTGGCCTGTATTGATTTGGTTCAATTGAAAAATTATTCATTATCATAAAAAATGACTCGTAAATATCAAAATTCAAAACTATAGTTAATAGGGCCTTATTTGCGTGAGGCTTCAAATAAAGTACCACATTAGTTTGGTCTATTTTGATCAAAACCACCATATAGTGGCGTCATCAAAAATGACTCTTAAGTATTATATTTCACACCTCTAGCCCATCGGGAAGTCTTTTGAAATTACATTAATTCGCGAAGGGTTTCAAATAAAGTACCACATTAGTTTGGTCTATTTTGATCAAAACCACCATATAGTGGCGTCATCAAAAATGACTCTTAAGTATTATATTTCACACCTCTAGCCCATCGGGAAGTCTTTTGAAATTACATTAATTCGCGAAGGGTTTCAAATAAAGTACCACATTAGTTTGGTCTATTTTGATCAAAACCACCATATAGTGGCGTCATCAAAAATGACTCTTAAGTATCACATTTCACACCTCTAGCCCATCGGGAAGTCTTTTGAAATTACATTAATTCGCGAAGGGTTTCAAATAAAGTACCACATTAGTTTGGTCTATTTTGATCAAAACCACCATATAGTGGCGTCATCAAAAATGACTCTTAAGTATTACATTACACACCTCTAGCCCATCGGGAAGTCTTTTGAAATTACATTAATTTGCGAAGGGTTTCAAATAAAGTACCACATTAGTTTGGTCTATTTTGATCAAAACCACCATATAGTGGCGTCATCAAAAATGACTCTTAAGTATCACATTTCACACCTCTAGCCCATCGGGAAGTCTTTTGAAATTACATTAATTCGCGAAGGGTTTCAAATAAAGTACCACATTAGTTTGGTCTATTTTGATCAAAACCACCATATAGTGGCGTCATCAAAAATGACTCTTAAGTATTACATTACACACCTCTAGCCCATCGGGAAGTCTTTTGAAATTACATTAATTTGCGAAGGGTTTCAAATAAAGTACCACATTAGTTTGGTCTATTTTGATCAAAACCACCATATAGTGGCGTCATCAAAAATGACTCTTAAGTATCACATTTCACACCTCTAGCCCATCGGGAAGTCTTTGAAATTACATTAATTCGCGAAGGGTTTCAAATAAAATACCACATTAGTTTGGTCTATTTTGATCAAAACCACCATATAGTGGCGTCATCAAAAATGACTCTTAAGTATCACATTTCACACCTCTAGCCCATCGGGAAGTCTTTTGAAATTACATTAATTCGCGAAGGGTTTCAAATAAAGTACCACATTAGTTTGGTCCATTTTGGTAAAACCAAACTCACAATTTGCGTCATCAAAAATGACTCTTAAATATCAAATTTCACACCTCTAGCTCATCGGGAAGTGTCCTTAACAAAGCCATAAAGTTGGTGACCTTGAAAGAGTAAGTTAAATAAAAGCATTTAATATAAGTAGGTAAACAGTTAAATTTAAAAGGTAAAATCTGGTGTGACTGGTCACACACCACACAACTTTTTCTTACCTTCGGTAATCAAAAGTTGTGTTCTGTGCTTGACACACCAGATTTTTTTTGGTATTCTCGACATCAAAATTTTGACATGAATCCAAAACTTTGTCTCTCAATTAAAGAGTTTTAAAGTGTTTACATAAAAAGCATGATGTTACAAAAACTCAAGAAACTTATTGTAACATCATGCTTTTTATGTAAACACTTGCTTTGATAATTGTGACTAACTTCTTGGAAATTAGTGAAAAAGAGCGGGAAAATTTGAATCTAACTTAACAGAAATGCCGAGAGATGGCGCTGACGTCGCTGTATATAAAAAGGCACGTAGAGACAGTTAGTTCACTTGAGTCGGAGCAAGTGGACAGTACTTGATAACGGCTGCAGAATAAGTAGTTGAAACGTTGTACAGTATTTATACATTTTTAATAAATATTTAATACAAAAATGTGGTCTATAATTAAAAATTCTCCTAACAAAAATATTTACAATATTTCAAAAGTTTTTTTTACAATAGGAAGTCACTCAAATCAAAATTGATTAAATTTAGATATCACTATGACTGATTACCTCTAATATAATGTCATAATTAGTGCATGGAATTGAAAGGTCAACATTAACAATCCAATTAATTATGGGTTTATTTAATTATTAAGTATGGGAAGACAAAAAAAAACAAAAAAAAACAGCGGAATAATTATTATCTAGTTTTAAAGACAAAGGTATAGTTAATAATAATAGTTAACAACAAATTCCATGTTATTGGCCAAAAGAGAAGGGAATAATAACCAAGTTCAAATAGGGTATTATGGAAAGTTGGTTGGTTGGTTGGTTAGTGGTGCTTTTAAGATGAGCTAGCTCACGGTCAAATTGAAGAAGACTTCTTCTTCTTCTCATATAAAGAGAGTCCGATCTCGAAACAATTTGCATGATTAAATTGTAGAGAGATAGAGAGAGGATATTAATTGCAAGTAGCGAGTCAAGTTGGCTGGTAACTTGCTTTGTTAGATGGAATATTAACGTGAATATAGTAGAGATATAGACTCCTTCATATTCAAATGAATTCCCTATTAAGAACATGTAACAAGTGTGCGATTTTCGAAAATAAAATGTTAAGGTAAACATACTAAAGTTAGCATCTCTTGGTAAATTGTGTATCATCTATTTTTTAAAGTGAAACTTTTATTTGATCCTCTCAAATTTTTTCGCTCTTCTAGCAGCATGTCGCGTTACAAGCCGTGCACGTCAAAGGCCGTGACGCTACATGCCATGACGTCACAAGCCGTGACGACAAAAATAGGTAAGTTGAAATTTAATATATATGACGAATTATAAAAAAATAATTGTGAGATTTAATTATTCAATTTTTAAAATAATATAAAATCTTCAATAACTAAATAAGTATTGTTCTCAGTTTTTAACATGCGTCTATTGATTTCCCTTTTTCCAATTATTAAGTTAAGATTAAACGGGATTTTGATACCCTTAATTGAATAATTTTCTGAAAATTTTCAGTTAAACGCCTACGATCCGAAAAAAAGTTTCACTTGCATCGTGGTTTCATAAAACCATACAATGATTTTTTTTAAGCACTCAAGGCTTTGTTTAGTCAAGTAAAAAAAGATTAATCAAAATTCGGTGAGTGAATTTGGATCAAATGGAAATAGAAAGCTATTGTTGTTGAAATTGCAAGGTTATGGTAGTAATTGAAAAGGTAGAGAAGAATTTCTTTTGATATATTCTAATTGAAAACACTACTGACGTTTCGGTTCTTGTTTTATTAATGTCATACATAATTATAATCTCATAATTAGTGCATGGAATGGAAAGGTCAACATTATCAATTATTTTGAAACAACCACGACCAAATTAAAAATATATTTTCTCCATCAAGCATATTATCATATTTTGATGGCATCTGAGTCTAAAAATAAGACTGTTATTATAATACCATTCTGTTTGTACAGTACAGTACTAAGGACTAAGAACTTCGGAGTAGTAGGGTACAATCAAGAATGGATGAAACGATCAATTTCTATTGTCTGATTTCTTAAAATATATACACAGGGAGTTTATTTCCTATTGCAGGTGTTTGGCAATTAATTCAATAAAGATGACTTTGATGATAAAAAGAAAGGAATACGATAATTGTAAGATGATGAATTTTATTTGTTTATATTACAAAGTCTGTAAAATATTTTCTATGAATGAAGAAAATGTAAAATAATATACATAATACTATTGTTTCCACTGTGTGTGTATGTCAATGTGTGTGTTCAATTTTAAGCATGAGGCTATGAAGCTGAAATGTTATAGTTAAGTTAAACACCCCCCGGGACCGGGAAAATAAGCTTTTGAACAAAATCGGCCAAAAAGTACTAGTACTCTACTGATGTACTTTTTCAGTTTTTTTCGATTTTCTCAAAATTCGCTCTAACGATTTTGATTAAAATTCAAAAATCAATTATTTTTTAGATGCTCTTTAAAATGTATATTCTCACTTTGCAATTGAAATCTTTTGAAGATCACTTTACTCTTGTACTCTATAGAAAAGATAATAGAAATGGTTCCCATGATAACAAAATATAAATATTTTCCCATACCTATAAATTTTACATCTTGAATTCTAATATATCGGCGGAAACTAAATATATGTTAACACGAAAAATCTGGTGTGGTTGTCACACCAGATTTTTTTTTAACTTTTATCCTATCACTTCATAACTTTTAATCATAACCTTCCTATCCTCTGTAATTCTAATATTTATTTTATAGTCTAAAATGAGCTTGAACGTAGAGCAATGAAGAGAGAGAGGATATTAGAATGGAAATCGTCGTTAATAACTTCCCAGCAGCATATATGATGATGACAAACCTTGTACAAACATTCAACAAAGACCTACAATATAGATAAGCAAATACAAAAGAATAAACAAACCAACATTATATATATGGACCATGTTATGCATTAGTGTGTCAAGCGCCAAAAAAAAAAATTCAAAATTGAGTTAAGCACGGAATATTGTTTCAAATGTTATAATTAATAGTATTTTTTATGAAATATGTCCTAAAAAAAAATTATATTTAATGTTACTTGCACAATTGACAAAAAAATTATATATAATCCAATGAAAACAAAAAAACTTTAATGTTAATTTTCTCAAAACTCGGTAGATGGCGCTTGACACACTAATGCGTAACAGGGTTCATATATACAATATGTTTTGATTATTATTCTTTTTGTAACAAAAATTATTATTTTAAAACTTGGTATTTATTATAATTTTTGATGATGCAATTTTATTTGATAAGAAAAAATCTGGTGTGACTGGTCGCACAGCACACAATTTTCTCTTACCCTTCGGTGTGCTTGACACACCAGATTTTTTGTGTCGAGATATATTTAGTTGCTCTTAGCACTTTAGTTCCAAACTGATTCATAGATGGCGCTGAGGTACGAATGCTTCCACATCAGTAAAGTGTACTTCAAACGATTTCCACGAAAAATTTCACTGATATACTTTTTAAAGAGCATCTAAAAAATAGTTCATTTATGAATTTCAAACAAAATCCTGGCAGCTAATTTTAAGAAAATCGCAAAAAACTGAAAAAGTACATCAGTAAAGAGTACTTCAAACGATTTCCACGAAAAATTTCACTGATATACTTTTTAAAGAGCATCTAAAAAATAGTTGATTAATGAATTTTAAACAAAATCTTTGGAGCGAATTTTGAGAAAATCGCAAAAAACTGAAAAATTACATCAGTAAAGTACTAGTAGATTTTGGCCGATTTTGTTCAAAAGCTTATTTTCATCCCTTGGGAGGGTGTCTAACTTAAATATAAAATTTCAACCTCGTAGCTCTTTTAGTTCCTGAGATATTTTGTTCACAGACACACACAGACAGACTCCATCAAAATCTCGACATCGATTTTTTGACTTGAATACTTTCTCTATATATATAGAGGTAAGAGAAAGTAAAAAGGTGTGAAGATGAAACTGTTGATGCCTGTCTATTTCCATTAGGGTATTGTTATTAGTTTAGTGACAGATTATAACCCCCCCCCCCATTACTCTCTTTAACGTCATTCTATTCTCTATTTATGAACCGGGTATAAATCAAGCCCAATGTGGAAATCACATTCCTAAGCCTCTCTTAATAAAGCCTAATTCAGGGAAGAGAGCGAGAGAGAATCTTATAATTAAATTCCTTAATTAGCAATGAGAGAGAGGGATAATTTACTCTAATTATTTTCTCCTTGAATCATTTTAAAAATCTCATTTATTTTCTGATCAAAGAAATTTTTTTTTAATTTTGAGATATTAAAAAAAGGAAAAAAAAAAACAAACCCAAATTAGTTAAGAGATTATTTTCGTTAGTCCGAAATTCATAGTCAAAGAAATAAATCAGAAGAATCAGTTCAATCAATAAAAAATCATTGTGTGGTTTTATGAAACCAGGATGTAAGTGAAACTTTTTTTTCGGATCGTAGGCGTTTAGCTGAAAATTTTCAGAAAATTATTCAATTAAGGGTATTAAAATCGCGTTTTTAATCTTAACTTAATAATTGGAAAATGGGAAATCAATAGACGCATGTTAAAAACTGAGAACAATATTGAAGATTTGAATCATTTTAAATTATTTTAAAAATTATATTTTATCAATTTAAAAATTGAAAAATTAAATCTCACAATTATTTTTTTATAATTCGTCATATATATTAAATTTCAACTTTCCTATTTTTGTCGTCACGGCTTGTGACGTCACGGACTTTGACGTGACGTCACGGCTTGTAACGCGACATGCTGATTAAAAAAAGAAACAAAAAACTCAAATAATTAAAGGAAACAATTCCGTTTGAACATACAGTAGTGCCAACCCAAGAAAAGAATATTATCCTAAATTGTGTTTGGCAATTATGACTAATGACCTTATTAGTGCTCTTTGTCAAGATATACCTGTTCAAATTAAACAAATGACGAAATTTAGTGATCTTGACGTTTTTTTTTTTTTTTTTTATCCTTCCCGCCCCTCGATAAAAGACGGATGGATGGATATTTGGCGGCAATGTGTCCACCCTTCATCCGATCTGCTCTTTTTTTTTTATTCTACTTTCGATTTCCTTTCAATTCGGCCTACACACTCTTATCATGGAAGGACAGACAGACCGACAGCCAGCACCTAATTCGGATCCGTTTCATCAATCTCTCTCTCTTTCTCTTTCATTCCATCCATCTTTCTATGCCATTATTTTTTAATCAACATTATTCGTATTATAACAGGTTTTTATTTTCTTTTTAAATGATGCCAACTGCATATACCGATATTTCGGAAATTTTTTTTTGGTTTAGAAATCAAATAAGCTAGACCAAGCGAGAAAAATATAAATATCGACTTTTACTATAATTATTTCTTTTTTTTCGCTCTTTTCATTTTTTTTTTTTTTTTTTTAATAATAGCGCGATTGGTCGTTTGTAGATTTTAAAATTGCAATCAACAATCTTTTATATCTATCTATCTATAAATGAAATGGAAAAACGTATATATGTATGTTTAGGATATATTCTATAGAAATCCACAATTTTCTCTGAATCTATTTGAAATTAAGTACGTATATAGTACATGGTCCAGGGAGTAACGTAGTAATAATTTGAATCTCTTAAATATTTTGGAAAATTAAATATAATCAAATTTCTTCAACATGGGAACACAAAATCTAATAAATTAGAGAGGCAGTTAGTTGCTCTGTGAGTCAGCTTTCCAGGTATATGACATGGAGCAGTGGGAGGACCTAAGCAGCAGTTGAAAAAAGAGAGCATGCATATGACTGACCCTTTAAACAGTCATAAATAGACCCTTTTGTAATGCAATTTGATTATTTATGCTTATGCAGGATTCTGCATTAAGCTAGGAGGGTGAATTTTATTTAGTGAAATGTAAATTTAAGATTTCGGTCACCGCGACTTGTATTTTTTTCCATCCATTCCTTCTTTTTCTTTCAAACATGAATAGCCAAACGAGGTTTCAGTCTTTTAATTTCTTACCTCCCCCAACCTCTCTAAGTTTGGATAAATAAGGGAGAAAAAGATAAGATACTAAATAAAGTTTTGGTCTATTAGAATAAGGAATAAAGTCGCTTTATAAATACAAATAATATAATTGAAGGAGGTATATGATGACGGAGGAAAAAAAATGTAGCTAGTTTTAATTCAAATTTAAAGTATTCAATTAACCAGAGCCGACATTTCGGTCACATATGCAAACATCCTCAAGGTCAGGCTAATGTCCGAAACATATTTATCAGGAATGAAATTTATAAGAAAATGCTCCCAGTTTAAAAAATATATTTTTATCAGCTGACGTTTCGGCCTTGGTTAAAGCCATCTTCGGGAAAATCCTGGCTGCATTTTCATCTAAATTTCATTCTTGATAAATATGTTTCTGATATTAGCCTTGAGGATGTTTGCATAAGTGACCGAAATGTCGGTCGTGATTAATTGAATAAATTTGTAATAAAACTAGCAGCATCGCTTTTTTTTTAAAGTGAGACTTTTATTTGATGACCTGAAATTTTTTAGCTCTTCTATCAGCATGTCGCTTTACAAGCCACTGACGACAAAATTAAGAAAGTTGAAATTTAATATATATGACGAATTATAAAAAAATAATTGTGAGATTTAATTATTCAATTTTTAAATTGATAAAATATAATTTTTAAAATAATTTAAAATTATTCAAATCTTCAATTATTAAATAAATATTGTTCTCAGTTTTTAACATGCGTCTATTGATTTCCCATTATCCAATTATTAAGTTAAGATTAAAAACGCGATTTTAATACCCTTAATTGAATAATTTTCTGAAAATTTTCAGTTAAATGCCTACGAACCGAAAAAAAAGTTTCACTTGCATCGTGGTTTCATAAAACCGCACAATGATTTTTTTCTTCAAATGATATATTAAAAAAATGTATTATCCATGACAACCGGATATGGTCGAAATGTGGGTAGATAAATGGTTAGGCGGTGACTTCAGTTGAAAAGAATGATACTAATTTCAAAGAAATTTTCTAGCAAATCAGAAAAGTATTGAAACAATTAAACGATCCATTTTTGTCGGTAACGGATTACCTTATAAGCTACATCCTAAATAGTGTACAGTGGGCGCCACAATTAAGTCCCCACCTGGAAGTTAGAGACTTAAGTATATAGTATATAGTGAAATAATTTTAATGGGGACTTAATTGTGGCGCCCACTGTACATGTTTACCTATACATATTACAGCGGCCTCTAAGTTAATGAAGGTAATCCGTTTTTTTTCTTACATGTTAACCGAGACATCATTATATTTGGTCCATTTTTTTTAATGGATTCTTTCGAATAATTCATCTAAAAAAAAGCCAATTAAAGGCCCTTCTCGTCTAACGAAAAATTAATGAACAATTTTTACGAAGGATATAAAAATTTTATTACTTCAAAAAAGAAAATAATAATAAAATTGCAATATAATAATAATTCAATCAATATCTGTATTAAATTATTGATTTTTTTTTTTTTAATAATTGCACTACGAGATATTAAGTTACGTATTGGTTTAAGAAGAAAAAAAAATATTCTTTTATATTTGCGAATATAAAAAAAAAGAGAGTGGATATTATTAATCTTGATAAATTTTCAATTTACAAATCCTTTTTTTTCTCTCACTTTTTAGGTATAAATAGCTTAGGTAACTTTATATGAACCCTGTTATTCAATGGTGTGTCAAAGACCAAATATCGAGTTTTGAGAAAATCTAACATTAAAAGTTTTTCTGATTTAAATTGTTTTTATTAGATTATATATCATTTTTTTTATAATTGTGCAAGTAACACTGTAATTATGGCAGATATTCATAAATTATCTTTAAAAATATGACTAATTTAGAGAAAAAAAATAAAATATAAAAAAAATTATTTTTACAAAATTCTCTATGTGCGATATATATTTGTAAAAAATGCTTCAAAGTCCATTGACCCATGATTGA
>JAKCPI010005761.1:0-39200 GCA_023213315.1 Euborellia annulipes
ATCTGGTGTGACTGGCGCACAGCACACAACTTTCTCTTACCTTCGGTAATCGAAAGTTGTGCACTGTGCTTGTCACACCAGATTTTTCGTGTCGACATGTATTTAGTTTCCGACAGTAGGGTACAATTGAATTCAAGATGTAAAATTTTTTTTTTTTTTTTTTTTTTTTTTTTTAAACATTCACACTTTTTTCTCTTTCACACTCACACTCACACACACATTCACACAGTCTTTTCGGCAACTCAGGCCATTTAAGACTTTAGACGATAACCGTTATTGATAAATATACATATAGGGGTCCAGGCATTTTTATTTAAGTCATTTGGTATCCAATTGGCTTAAATAAAATCATCGGACTGCCTGGGGTCCGAACCCGCGACGTTTGGTATACGAGGTTAGCACGCTAACCTCTACGCCATGCCCCGAGGGCGATGTAAAATTTATAAGTATGGGAAAATATTTATATTTTGTTACCATGGCAACCATTTCTCCTATCTTTTCTATGGAGTACAAGAGTAAAGTGGTCTTCAGAAGATTTCAATTGCAAAATGAGAATATACATTTTAAAGAGCATCTAAAAAATAATTGATTTTTGAATTTTAAAAAAAATCGTTGGAGCAAATTTAGAGAAAATCGAAAAAACTGAAAAAGTACATCAGTAAAGTACTAGTAATCTTTGGCCGATTTTGATTAAAAGCTTATTTTTCCGGTCCCGGGGGTGTTTAAGTTAAATATAGAATTTCAACCTCGTAGCTCAATTCCTTCATGCTTAAAATTGAACACAGACACACCCACCCACCCACCCACACACACACAGACAGACCATGTCGCGAAAACCACTTTTTTGGATTCAGGGGACCTCAAAACGTGAAGATCCATCAAAATCTCGACATCGAATTTTTGACATGAATCCAATACTTTCTCTATATATATATATTACATATATACATAGGTAAGAGAAAGTAAAAAGAAATTGAAAATATCAGTCGATTATTAGGCAACACAAATCCGAAAAATTTTTCTGCATCCTGTCCAGAAACTCATACATTGCCTCTATGCATGCAAGTATGCAAATTTTTCTATCAGATTTATAGTCTCTTCGTTCTTCTCCTTAAACCCACGGTGCGGGGTCGGCAGTCCTACATGAATTTTTGCGACAGGACAAGAATAGAACAGGCCGGCCCATCGGTTGAAAAGAGGAAGGACGAAACAGACAGGCAAAGAATAGAAAGACTGCCTTCCCAGCAGGGGAAGCTCGTGGTCGGCATCCACATACCAACAAGATGTGAGCACCTGAGCAAATTTGGTTTATAGTCTAATTAAACCATTTTTTGTGACAATATTTTTAGAGGTATAAAATAATGTAATTTTTTTTTTTCATTAACATGTTTTTTGGCATCTGAGTCAACATGTTCCTAATTATTTCAATTGATTGCCAATTCCATTGGACTAATTTTGTTGGGACGGCAATGGAACCTCTGACCCCCAAAATGAGTGTGCCAAGAGAATAGAAAAAATCTGGTGTGACTGGCGCACAGCACACAACTTTCTCTTACCTTCGGTAATCGAAAGTTGTGTTCTGTGCTTGTCACACCAGATTTTTTGTGTCAACATATATTTAGTTCCCGACAGTACGGAATATATGAATTCAGATGTAAAATTTATAAGTATCTGAAAATATTTATATTTTGTTAACATGGCAACCATTTCTCCTATCTTCCCTATGAAATACAAGAGTAAAGTGGTCTTCAGAAGATTTCAATTGCAAAATGAGAATATACATTTTAAAGAGAATCTAAAAATTAATTGATTTTTGAATTTAAAAAAAAATCGTTGGAGCAAATTTTGAGAAAAACGAAAAAAACTGAAAAAGTACATCAGTAAAGTACTAGTACTCTTTGGCCGATTTTGATTAAAAGCTTATTTTTCCGGTCCCGGGGGGTGGTTAACTTAAATAAAAAATTTCAACCTCGTAGCTCAATTCCTTCATGCTTAAAATTGAACACACACCCACACACCCACCCACCCACCCACCCACCCACAGACAGACCATGTCGCGAAAACCACTTTTTTGGATTCAGGGGACCTCAAAACGTGAAGATCCATCAAAATCTCGACATCGAATTTTTGACATGAATCCAATACTTTCTCTCTATATATATATTACATATATACATAGGTAAGAGAAAGTAATATACAAATAAATTAGATCTTGAAGAAATAATTGTTATTTTATTTTCACCGTGAAATAATCGCCAGGCTGACTCTGATTAAATTAAAATAGTTTCAAATTACTTAGTCTCCGAATTTATATAAAAAGTCTATTTTTTAGATAAAACTAAATTAAAAGTCATACTAATTCTATCTCCTTTACGATTACAAATAATGAGAAAATGTTACCTTGAAGATGTTTAATGGTTATTGATATTTAAAAGGTCACCTTAAATTTACGTCTTAAATAAAAAATAAATAAAGCGAGACATGTTAAAGTTTTTACTGAGGACTTGAAAGATGTTATTTTTATTAACACCATCAATATGTGGATTTAATCATTTTGGCTTCTAAAATGTCCATGTATATTAAATGAATAGATATCTCATTCATTGGAATTAAATGTAAAATATCAAATATGAATGAAATTTAAGATGAGAGAGTAAAAGCAGCTTCATTAATTAGGTGTTAACTTGCTGATGACAGAGTTAATTTGTGGATGTGTATTAAATGGAAATGTGTAATGTGGAGGGGATAATTGATTTTTCAATGGAAGAAATTAATAATGATAAAAAGATAATAAACATGATTAACAGCTATGTATGTAAATTATAATTTACTTTTAGAATAATAAAAAATTTTGATGAAATAATTATATTGATTATTATAAATCAATTATAATAATATAATTTTTACTTTCTCTTATATAGAGAGAGAAAGTATTTGATTCCTGTCAAAAATTTTGATGGATATAAACGTTTTGACACATTTTGATTAAAATTCATAAATCAATTATTCTTTAGATGCTCTTTAAAATGTATATTCTCATTATGCCATTGAAATTTTTTGAAGCACACTTTACTCTTGTACGTCATAGAAAAGTCGCAAATGTAGGAGAAATGGTTGCCATGGTAACAAAATATAAATATTATCCATTACATCTTGAATTTTAATATATAAGTGGAAACTAAATATAGATGTCGACACAAAAAAATCTGGTGTGACAAACTCTGGTAAGAGAAAGTTGTGTGCTGTGCGACCAGCCACACCATATTTTTTTCTTAACCTTCTTTTGATTTATTTTACTGAATTAATTAATTCTTAAAAAGAATAAAAATGAATAAATGAATCTCAAATGAATTAATATAATACCATTCGGCAAAGATGTTTTGTTGAATTCCCAAAAGAATTGTGTAGAATTAAATTTATATGAAGTAAAAGAGTAAAATACGAAAGCCTTCGAATTTCATTCAAAAATTCCCTCAAGGGGAGGGAATTAATTTTTGAAAATTATTCGTCAAAAATAATTTAATTAAATTGCTTCTTTTTTAATTAACTTTAAAAGCAATAATAATGATTGTGTTATCCTTAGAGGGATCATTTTTTATTCTTAATAAAACAAAATGGTTGAATGAATGAAGTTCCACTGTAAAGTGTGCTTCAAAGGAGGTCAATGTGATAACATACATTTTACAGAGCTTGTAAAATAATTGATTTATCAATTTTAATCAAAAACATTAGAGCAGTGGTTTCCAAACTTTGTTACCACGCCTCTCTTAAAAATATTTAATCTTATGACGCCCTCCCCCCCCCCCCTCCTATTTTATAAAATAATACAAAAACAAAAATTTTTAATGCTAAAAAATATAAATGTATATAAAAATATTTTTTTTTATTTATTCTTATTTATATTAAAACTAGCAATCATTTGGAAAATTGGTCTTGGGGCTAATATTCGCGCCTCTCCTTGGACTAGTCCGCGCCTCCATAGGGAGGCGCACCTCACAGTTTGGAAAACGCTGGAATAAGGGTATTTTATGGATGAAAGTTAGAAGAAAACGCAACGAGAATTTTTTCTTTAAAAATATATTTTAACAGCTTACGTTTCGGCCTTGGTCAAAGCCATCCCCGGATGACCACTAACAGCTCCGAGGATGGCTTTGACCAAAGCCGAAACGTAAGCTGTTAAAATATATTTTTAAAGAAAAAATTCTGGCTTCGTTTTTTCTAACATTCCTGAAAATATTTTTCTCAAATCTTATTTTCTCGCCCTAGGGGGTGCCTAACTTAAAAATAAAATTTCAACCTCCTAGCTAAATTCTTTCATGCTTTAAATTGAACCCAAACAGACACACAGACAGAACATGTCGTGAAAACAATTTTTTGGATACAGGGGACCTCAAAACGTGTATATCCATCAAAGTCTCGGCATCGAATTTTTGACATGAATCCAATACTTTCTCTTTATATATATATGTATATTAACTTATATATATATATAGGTAAGAGAAAGTAAAAATTCAAATCCGAATTGGGATTAATTCTATATACAAAAAGATGCGGTAACTCACCCCCAGTAAAATTCTAAAGTGGACTAATCATATCTTTCTTTTCAACCTAATGAAAAAAATTCCAAACAAAATTCTGCAAGGGATTCGATGGGTTTTTTATTATCTGTTTATGAGAGTTTCGAAATCTTCAAAAATTAATTCCGCCCCAGTAATAAGGAATTTTAGAATGACATTAAAATATTTCTACCCCACTATGCTATTTGCTAAATATTAAATATAAATTTCAACTCAAACGGAATGCACTTATTTTTTAGTAAAAGTATTAAAAAACATTAATATCTTTGTGCATTATAGGGGATGGGGCATTAACCTCCCTTGCCTTCATACCCCCCCTCCCCTTTAAGGAAATGGGAGCCTTCACTGCGAAATTACTCTCAAAATAATTTGAATACATTTATAAATTATTATTTTAATTTTCAACCCTTAATCCCCCCCCCCCCCCTGTGTAAAAGTATATTGAGGAAATTTGATTAAAAAAAGAAAAAAAGAAAAAATGCCTTCAGACTTGGTGTAGTTATAACAAAAAAATAAAAAACTAATTTTTTTCAATGACACCTATACTCCCCCTCACCCTTTTAATAGCTTATATTCTCCCTCACCCCTTAGTGAAATAATAATTTAATTTCATATTCAAAAGAATCGTTTTTCGCAGTCAAATTATTTGTTTCTATCATTTTTTTTTTTCAACGACAAAATGCATAATAATTATAATAATTACCTTTAATAAGACACTCAAGAGGGTGTGCTGGTTGACGGTGAGGTCAGGGTGGGTTACACTATATTAATTATTCACTTTGATTCACTTTAAACACAAAAAAGAGAGCAGCGCCTGCCGCCAGGTCGCCCGCTCGACTGAACGAGACTTGTCTCTCTCTCGATATAGGAATAAATAGATGGACATAGCAATTCCCTTTTTATTAAAAGTAAAAAAATACCTTTTTCTCTAATCTAGCTATATTTAGAGCTGGAAAAAAATGTCAACAAGTGATTTGGAATATTCCAATGATAGAAACAAATAATTTGAAATAATCAACCCTTCATCCCCCTAATCAAAATAATAATCAACGCTATTTCTTGAATGTTTTCTATTTATTTGGCTTCGATTTAGCTAAAAAAAATTTAAAAAAACATTTTTTTTTTTTTTTTCAATTTTTCAACCCCTTATCCAATCCTAATAAATAAAATAATTAACAATGCTATCGCCTTCGACGAGCTTCGCGTCTAGTCAGAAAAAAATTAAAACCATGAAAAACTTCCCTGGATCCGCCTTTGAGTTTTACACATAGTATAATTTTCTAAAATGAATCTTACTTTAGGCCAGTGGTTTCCAAACTTTATGTTACACGCCTCCCTTAAAAAAATTTAATCGTATGACCCCCCCCCCCACACACACACACATTTAATAAAATAATACAAAAACAAAAATCTTTAATACTAAAAAATATAAATTTATATAAAAATATTTTTTTTTATTTATTCATATTTATTATTTTAATTAAAAACTTCATCCTAGAATCTTCTAAATTATTTTATTATTTTATTTATAAAACTAGAAATCATTTGGAAAATTCATCTTGGTGGCCAATATTCGCGCCTCCCCTTAGACTAGTCCGCGCCTCCCTAGGGAGGCGCGCCTCACAGTTTGGAAAACGCTGCATTAGAGCGAATTTTGAGATAATCGGAAAAGAAAACTAAACAAATAGAGAGGTAAAATACTATTTTAAAAGATGTATTTTCACCCTCTCAATGGGGGCCGAGGCTCATTTCTTTCAATTTGTAAAATTTGCATGCTCCAAGAGGCATTAGCCTCAGAACAAAATAAATATTTATCTATATCACATTAACAAATGAATCGAATACTTTCTCTCTATATATTTCATATATAGGGTAAGAGAAAGTAATAAATAGGTAAGAGAAAGTAAAATCTTTAAGAAAAATCATCGATCATTTAGAAATATATATATTAAAATATATTATAAGACAATTATATATCATTAAAAAAATCTGGTGTGACTGGTCGCACAGAACACAACGTTCTCTTAACCTTCAGCAAGAGAAAGTTGTGCACTGTGCTTGTCACACCAGATTTTTTGTGTCGACATATATTTAATTCCGCCGATAAACACAGACAGACGATGTCACGAAAACCACTTTTTTGGATTCAGGGGACCTCAAAACGTGAATATCAGTCAAAATCTCGACAGAATTTTTGACATGAATGCAATACTTTCTCTCTATATATATTAACATATATAGAGGTAAAAGAAAGTAAAAATCGAAATGGTCCAAAATTTAAGTTTTTAAAAAATCGACGTATCTAACGAAAACGAAAAAATTATAAATTTAACAACTGAGTGTGTATAAACCTTAATAATGTTAGAAAAGAACCATTCATGCACCAAGGGCCAGTAGCTTGCAAAATTTTTTATTTTTTTTTTATTTAAGGTATTTTTCGGCATTTAAGGCCATTTAGACCCTATCCCTATTTATTTCAAATGATTGGTAGCCAATTCAAATGGAATAAATTTTTTCGCTTTGGACGGGAATCGAACCCGGGACCCTAGCCACGAGAAGCTAATATCATCTCAATGAGCCACGGGTCACGGGCAAAGCTTGCAACATAAAAAACAGAAAAATTTCATCTTTTATTAAGATAACAAGCATAACAATAAATTTCAATAAGAGTTTGAAATAACTGTTAGGTAGTGATTTTTAAACAATGGGGGTTAAAGGGTATTTGTTGTAATGGTAGCATTTCAAGAAAATCGCTGTGGGTAGCATCGTAGAAGATTTCAAAGAATCTCTCTCAAAAGTTTAGAAATATTTAGAGTTTAATCAATTTCCGAATTTACTATTTAAGAAATCTTTTGAAGAGAAAATGTTTCACTGAAGAAGTTCTAGAGAAAAGTGGACGAAACATTGTCTGGGGTCAAATAAAGTTTTGTTAAAAACTTTTGACTTTTAATTGAACCTCTTGGTTCGAATCCGAAAAAGGTTCCTGAGCTTCATCTAACAGAAAAAGTTTCTTAGATATTTCGGTTTTTTTTTTTTTTTTTTTTTTTTTTTTAAAGCAAATCGCAATTAAAATATTTGACCTTGAATTCAACAGCATTTCTATGTTTCTCTAATCTGGGTGTTCTCTTGCTTTCCGCTAGTATTTTGTAAATTCCTTTCGGAAATTCGTTGTGGTTTATGTCCTTGAAATCTCCCACTCAGCTTTTGATACACTAGTCCTCGAAGGGACGGACGTTGTCCTTTCCATCCTTCCGTTTTATCTCGCGGAGAAGAAGGGCCTCCTCCTCTCATCACACCCCCTAAACCACCCTCCTTTAGCTTATTAGCCGACTGTCAATTAAGGGCTTTACACTACATAATACAAGGGCACTCGCTTTCTCTCTCTCTCTCTCTCTCTCTACCAGAAATTTAATTAAATTGAAGCAATTTTAATTAATTATTTAACTTCAATAATTTTCTTAGTAATATTCCAAATAGAATTGCTTTAACTTTATCCATCATTATAAATTTGAATGAAAATTCTGCCAAGGATCGTGATTAATTTTTTTTTAATATAGGGATTTTATATTAATATAATAAATTTAAGATCTGGTGATATATCATGTAATAAAAATATGTGACTGGTCGCACAGCACACAACATTCTCTTATCTTCGGTAATCAAAAGTTGTGTTCTGTGCTTGTCACACCAGATTTTTTGTGTCGGCATATATTTAGCTACATTTGAGTACATTTGAATTTCAAGATGAAAAATTTATAAGTATGGGAAAATACTTATATTTTGTCACCATGGAAACCATTTTTTGCTATCTTTCCTATGAAGTACATGAATAAAGTGGTCTTCAGAAGAATTCAATGGCAAAATGAGAATATGGATTTTATACATCAGATAGAAAAATAATTTATTTTTGAATTTTAATCAAAATCGTTGGAGCAAATTTTGAGGAAATCGAAAAAACTGAAAAAGTGCATCAGCAAAGTTCTAGTACTCTTTGGACGATTTTGTTCAAAAGCTTAGTGTCACGCCCCATGGGAGTGACTAGCTTAAATATAAAATTTCAATTTCCTAGCTCTTTTCGTTCTAGAGATATTTTGTTCACAGACAAAACGTGTATATCCGTCAAAATCTCGACATCGAATTTTTGACATGAATTCAATACTTTCTCTCTATATATATTAACATATATAGAGGTAAGAGAAAGTAAAAAATGATTGTGAATATACTTTGTATCCAACGTCGCGGGTTCGGACCCAGGCAGTCCGATGATTTTATTTAAGCCATTTGGATACCAGATAGAAATGCCTCAACCCACAATAGATAATATATATTACAACGCTTATCGTCTAAAGTCTTAAATGGCCTAAGTTGCCGAAAAGACTGTGTGAATGTGTGTGTGCGTGTGAGTGTGAATGAGAAAAAAGTGTGAATGTTTAAAAAAAAAAAAAAAAAACTTTGTATCCAGCAGGCTTGGCAAGAAAAAATCAACAGTCCCTAAGATGTGTGTTTGTAAGCAAGGCTAAGCAGTGGGAAAAATCGGGATAGATAGCCCCCGAGAAACAAGACTATAGAAGGAATTTTGGTATTTAGATATCATGTGTAGCAAAGAGAGTAATCAAATTACAAAAAAAAAAAAAAAAAAAAAAAATTATACAGATAATATTACTGTATTATAATAAAATGCCGACAAAAAACTGCATGGGTAAATAAATCACTTTCCAAGAACTGATTATGTTTAAAATTTCATTCTCCAAAGACAAGCCTTGCTCCAAAGATTTGTAATTTAAAATCTCTAGTTGAGATATAATTGTTTATATGGAACCAAAAGAGAAAAGAATAAATAAAGTTTTTTTATCAAAATAAAAAAAAAAAAAAAAAAAAAAAAACTCCAATTGAAGCAACTTCCTACCTATCCGTCATAATCTAAATGAGATAGTAAATTCACCCAAGAATAATTTTATTCTATAAAAATATTTCCCGTATTATTTCAAAGAATAAATAAAATATAGCTACAATTAATTTTCGATCCAGGGACAATGCGAGGACGTGATTTTGGTTTCGCCTTATTTAGGTGTGTTCAAGAAGAGTGAAAGGTTTATTTCTCTATCTCTTTCCCCTTCAAGATGGCAATCGCTTGAACTTGCATACCTTGAATGATAGAACTAACAGACAACCTGGCCACTTCCGAATTGGACGTCTGCCCTATCCCCTATCTCGCTTTGAATAAAAAGCAGTTACAATCAAATGGATTATATAAGTAGGCCTACCAGTCAGAAAAAATCAAATTTTCCTATAAAACATTTTTAAGTCTTATTTCAATTGTTTTTCATTCTTCCCTTGGTAATATCATTTTTACTTTCTCTTACCTATGTAAATATGTAATACAGTATACATATAGAGAGAAAGTATTGGATTCATGTAAAAAATTCGATGTCGAGATTTTGATGGATATACCAGGTTCAGGAGGTTGAACGCCTGAGGCGTGAAAATAAGCTTGTTATATTAATTGCTGAAAAGAAATCTCTTATATTTAAAGTTGTGGGGGGTAAA
This sequence comes from Euborellia annulipes, assembly GCA_023213315.1. Lineage (NCBI taxonomy): Eukaryota > Metazoa > Arthropoda > Insecta > Dermaptera > Anisolabididae > Euborellia > Euborellia annulipes. Next base: position 10,125 of record JAKCPI010005761.1, read on the forward strand.
CAAAGCAAAGTCGAGATTTTTCAGATTAATATGTTTTTTCGATTATTTATTCAAAAAAAAAGAAATATTTTTTTTTTATGTTTTTAATTGTAACGAGTATCTGCTTCTTTGATATATAAAGATTAATGACTTAGTTTTATTATACTAATTAAGATTAAAGTGTAATTAAAAGTATTGATTGTTCAAAGTTTTCAAATTTTATGTTAACTTTAATGATTTTATATTTTTAATATTTATTTATATTTAATACCAAGCTTGGATGCAAAATTTTTATTATAATTAAATATATATTTTTTTTATAAAAAAACAAAAGCTAGCTTTTATTAAGCACTGCACTGAGGGGAAAGGGAACCGATGAAAATCTTATCTTTGATGTGGCTCCCACGAAGACATTTGCTGCTACCGGTGGTGGTCCAAGTCAGCCAGCGGTGAAGTGACCAATGGTCGTTGATACTGTGATTCTTCTTTGAAGATATGAATTTCGGTGGTTTTTTAACACGTCACAAAATAAATAATTTGTTGTAGTTGATTGAGAGTAAATTAAACGTGTAAACTAATTGATAAGAAATTGATGAGAAATTGGGATCAATTATAAAGGGTTGGAGAGAGAGTGTAATACAAGACATGTAGTCTCTCCGGCTTCTAGGCTCTCAATGCAGTTTCACCCTTTGTCTCTTTGCGGCGCGCGCACCCTTTCGCGTCATCGTCGCCGCACAAAATTTTCAATTTAATCAAATTTATAATTTATTTAATATAAAATTGCAAAATAATTCTTTTGTATAATAAGATGAAATGAATTTGATATTATTAATTAATATTTGTTAGATACAAAATCACATAATATTTAATCAAATAGTATTCTCATATTTTATTTGATAATTAATTAAATTATTAATAATTGTGGCTAATTCGCCTATAGGGTAACATCCCCCGACTCAAAGAGATTTTATCGTCGAAGACAATGGATAAAATCTTTTTAGAATTAAAAATTTGAAGAGTGAAAGAAATCAAGATTATTTTATTTTTCTACTTTGTTATTAACTTTTTTCGCGAGAATATTGGCTGAGAGTTTCCGGCCGATATCTCCCCCCGATGTTTTCCCATAATCTTCCGTGCTTCGGAAAGATCATCAGGATTATCACATCCAACCGCCGATATACAGTAGCTCAGACAGACAAACTTAGGTCAGTCAGGCTCCACTTTCAAGTATTTGGAATTCATTTTCCTTCCATCAACCACACAGCTTCAATACAATAAATGGGGTCAGGTTGCCTATTTATGGCTTTCCTGCCCGGAATAAGAATAGTAAAGGGGTGAATACACTGCCTTTTTCTAGGGGTATTCATCTCCCGAAAATTATTTATAATATAATATAATGGCTTCAATGCCAGGAGACTTTGCTCCAAAATATATTTTTATTTATTAAATTTGCCACTTGGGCCAGGACCAATGTCCTACACATTAACTATCGAACGATTTCCAAAATTTGCCTAACGATTTTTTTTAATTTGTAAATCAATTGTTTTTAGATGCTCTTGAAATTTTGCTCATCTGGTAGCACAGCACAGCACACAACTTTCTCTTACCTCGAAAGTTGTGTTCTGTGCTTGTCTTACCAGATGAGGCAAAATGAGAATATACATTTCAAAGAGCATCTAAAAAATAATTGATTTACAAATTAAAAAAAAAAAAATCGTTGGAACGAATTTTGAGAAAATCGAAAAAAAAAAAAACTGAAAAACTAAATCAGTAAAGTACTATTACTCTTTGGCCGATTTTGATTAAAGTTTATTTTCACGCCCTAGGGTGGTGACTTAAATATAAAATTTCATCTTCCTAGCTCAATTCCTTCATGCTTTAAATTGAACCCAGACAAACACACAGACAGAGATCATGTCGCGAAAACCACTTTTTTGATTTCAGGGGACCTCAAAACGTGAAGATCCATCAAAATCTCGACATCGAAATTTTTGACATGAATCCAATACTTTCTCTCTCTATATATATGTATATTAACATATACATATATATAGGTAAGTGAAAGTAAAAAGCAGCCTGTTTGTTTCTCCGTAATCTTTCCTTTCCGTCCCCTTTTAATCATTAATTAGCTATAGGAATTTCGGGACCCGAGTATTTTTCGGGACTCTCTATAACGTCCTCTATAAAGGGGCCCTTACACGATCAGTCAGATTGTCAGTCTGAGTGAATCCCTCCGATCGTCAGTATTTTCTTCATTCAAGTATAATTTTACACATATCATTCCGATTTCCAGTCAGAATCAAGTTCTTTTTAGCTCATTCGACTGAGGGAAGCCACTAATTTTTTCTTCTTAGGACACGACCTTGGAATTTCATTTGGGATGAAACTTCGGGTGATGATTGTAGACCGTTGGGGGGGTTCACTCCTTGAAATAGTAACGCGCAACGCTCAATGGTTTCGGAGAAAATGGCGTTTAAAAAATTCAAAGTCCGCTTATATACTAGTTAGGCTTTTTATATGACAATGGCGACAATAGTCTAGTAGGTAGCGTGTCTACCTACCAAATGGGAGCTTGGGGTTCGAATCTCGCCTCGACTTATTTTTTTTTTTATTAAATTATTTATTTTATTGTTTTTACAATTAAATAAATTTATTATTTAATATTATAGATTATTTATTAATAGATAAATTTTTGTTATGTTTGTTTGTTTTCCAACTTATCTTTTAAAAAACTTGTAAAAATTATTCCGCTTTCATTAGCCTAATTGTGCTAGATGCCAAAAAAAATTTTGTTTTAAATGTTTTTAAGATGATTATCTTTCAGGCTCATGTTTGTAATAAAAAGTATAATGTATAAATGCTTATAATCATTACTTCCTCACATATCTAAGCCTTCGATTGTAGATGAGCAAAATTTTAATGTCATTAACAAGTCCGAAGCAACATATGATTAAATATATTTATATAAATTTACATATGACAACTCCTGATTGCCTGATGATGGTCAAATATTGGACCGAAACGTCGCGAATATCTGGGAGTTTCATTGTTTTGGAGACACTCCTCCTGGCTGCTACCTCCTTCCATTCTTTTTATATAGGTAAGTGAAAGTAAAAAGCAGCCTGTTTGTTTCTCCGTAATTTTTCCTTTCCGTCCCCTTTTAATTATTAATTAGTTATAGGAATTTCGGGACCCGAGTATTTTTCCGGGACTCTCTATAACGTCCTCTATAAAGGGGCCCTTACACGATCAGTCAGATTGTCAGTCTGAGTGAATCCCTCCGATCGTCAGTATTTTCTTCATTCAAGTATAATTTTACACATATCATTCCGATTTCCAGTCAGAATCGAGTTCTTTTTAGCTCATTCAACTGTGGGAAGCCTCTAATTTTTCTTCTTAACTAAACTAATTTAGTTCCCTGCCACTAACAAGTAAGTATCAATGAAAAACAAAAAGAAAACGGCCATCAGTCCTTCAGTCTTGCCCATACACGTTCAATCAAATCGCCAATCCGCTCAAATACTGACAGTATGATTGATCGTGTAAGGGCCCCTTAAGACTGCAAAATTTCGTTTCAAAATTCCAACGGGAAGTTGTTCAAACATAGCGTGACAGACGGACAGACGCACGGACGGACACTCTGTAATTATTATATATAGATTAGAAAGGCCTAATAAAAAATAGAGTAATAGGCCTACTGTATTTATCTGATGAGAGAGAAAGCTTTCCTATGGACACTTTTTTATAGGTTTGAACCATGAAAGTTTCCATTAAAAAATATATAATATTTTTGTAAAAACAATGAAATAATCACAAGTAGAAAACGCAGGGGTGGGATTTAATATTGTCCCTCACTGTACTCATGGGAACTCAAAATATACGGGTATATTGTATGCAAATTATAAATACCTTTTAATTAAGAGTTGAGGGGTGTGTGATGTTTTATTCTCACTAATAGAATCGCAAGGAGATCGGAAGAGAAGCAGAGAGATGAATTCAATCGACTGGCTTCTAGCTCGACCTGGATGCAAATGAAACACTTGCTTTGCTCATAATAACGATGACACATTGATTTTTTTTCTAAAAGCTCCTTCTTCTGAAACAAAGAAACAATTATTTATTAATATTATTTTTTACTATTTTAAATATTGAATAAAGATTATTTTGTTAAATAATTGTTTTATTTATCCCTTAATCCTTTCACAAATAACCTTTTTAACTACAGTAAATGAGAATATTTTTTTCACACACCCTTAAAAAGCATCCCTTTATTAATAAATCTCTAAGGAAGAGGCAATATTGTTTTGAATATCTAGTATATAGGGTTTGGAAAAAACCGGAAAATTTTGAAAACCGGTTTTTCGGTTTTTTACAAAGCGGAAAACCGGTAAACCGGTTTTTTTTTAACATCTGAATCTACAGTATTTAGAACGCAACACCATTTTTAAAAGTTAAATTATTTGGTATACAACATATTTTAGAAATATTTTATGGCTTGGTACGGAAAAAGATCCCTTGACCCTTAGTATGAATATTTTATTTTTTTTTTTTTAACACACACTTTTTCCCATTCACACTCACATACACACAGTCTTTTAGGCAACTTAGGGCATATAAGGCTTTATACGATAACTGTTATTATGAATAATATATATATTGGGGTCCAGGCATTCTTATTCAAGCCATTTGGTATCCAAATAGCTTAAATAAAATCATCGGACTGCCTGGGATCCGAACCCAAGAAAATTATTATTGAATCTAATACTTTCTCTATATATTAACATATATATAGATAAGAGAAAGTAATAAAAAGTTAACCCTTTATGAAAGACAAATATGCAAATAATAATTACCTTTTAATTTCAGCGAGATGAAGTGTCTGTGATGTTTTATTCTCGCTAATAGAATCGCAATGGAGGCCAAGCAGAGAGATGAATTCAATCGACTGGCTTCTAGCTCGACGTGGATGCAAATGAAAGACTTGCTTTCTTGTTTTTAAAAATAATTTCCTCTTTCTTTAATAATGATGATGACGAACATGGATGATTTTTTACCTTCTGAAACAAAGAAATATTTATTTCGTTGGAACGAATTTTGAGAAAATCGAAAAAAAAAAAAAACTGAAAAACTAAATCAGTAAAGTACTATTACGCTTTGGCCGATTTTGATTAAAAGTTTATTTTCATGCCCTAGGGTGGTGACTAACTTAAATATAAAATAAATATAGATATAAAATTTCATGCCCTATATATATATATATATGCAAAGATAAGTTTTCTCGGGTTGAGTCGATGTTGAGATTTACTCGACGTTTCGGCTCTCCTTTTGGAGCCATTTTCAAGAGTATGGAATTAGGGGGGAATTGTTGGGGTGGTTTGTTTACGGGGTCGCAGTCTTGCTGGTCCCCAGGTCAATTTGGATGCCTCAGAGGCTTGGTTTGGTCTCTGAGAGCAGGAGGAAGGTTGAGTGTGTGTAATTGTGTTTGTGTTCGGTTTAGGTTGACTACGGGGCCTCAGTCTGCCTCCCCAAGTCGATGTGTTATTGGTTTGGTTAGTGGATGTGTTAGGAGATTGGGTTTGTTTCTGAGATTTAGATTGTGTGTGTGTGATCGTGTCTGTGTTTAATTTAGGTTGACTTTGGGGCCTCAATCTGCCTACTCACCCAGTCGATGTATTGCTGGATGTTTCCGAGGCTTGTGTTTGTCTTTGAGATGTGTTGGGTCGTGTGGTGGCGGTTTGCGTGTTGATGGTCGAAGTGATTTGTGTTTTGGTTTTTCTTACTGCTGTGGCGCTCGAGGTCTTAACTGCTTGATGGCTAGCTGACGACTGAACCCTCTTGGTTGGGTTTGCTGCTTTTATACCTGAGTTGGTTGGGGTACTAATGGTCAAAACGTGTATATCCATCAAAATCTCGAAATCGAATACTTTCTCTATATATTAACATATATATAGATAAGAGAAAGTAATAAAAAGTTAACCCTTTATGAAAGACAAAAATGCAAATAATAATTACCTTTTAATTTCAGCGAGATGAAGTGTCTGTGATGTTTTATTCTCACTAATAGAATAGCAAGGAGATCGGAAGAGAAGCAGAGAGATGAATTCAATCGACTGGCTTCTAGCTCGACCTGGATGCAAATGAAAGACTTGCTTTCTTGTTTTTAAAAATAATTTCCTCTTTCTTTAATAATGATGATGACGCACATGGATGATTTTTTACCTTCTGAAACAAAGAAATAATTATTTATTATATTTTATCTTCTTCTATCATCAAAGTTTAAATATTGAATAAGATTATTTTTTTTAAATAATTGTTTTATTTATTCCTTAATCCTTTCTCAAATATCCTTTTTAAATACAAAAATTCAATTTTCATAATAAAAATCATATGATAGGTTTTTTTTTTTTTTACTTTTAGACGAGATAAATAATAAAAATCTGGTGTGATGGCGCACAGCACACAACTTTCTCTTACCTCGAAAGTTGTGTTCTGTGCTTGCCACACCAGATTTTTCGTGTCGACATATATTTAGTTTCTGCCGATATATTAAGATGGATTTCATCTGGCTGCATCAACGACAAGAAGCATCTGGGTAAGGAATTCAGAAATTAAGAAAAGAAAAAATTAATCTCTATAATCTCAAATAAAAAGAGAAAGTTAAAAAAAAATTAGTTTTAATTAGTGATTTGTGAATTTATATTCGATAATATCAAGTCAATATGCAAATATATATCCATACTCAATAAACTATATCTCATTTATACATTCATTTAACTCAAAGTCTCCAAAAAAAAAAATTAAACAAGAAAAGAACAAAGATATATAATATTAAATAGATATTACCTTTTATATATATATATATTTATATATATTTTTTTGTTGATTGGATGTCATTTTGTTCTCACTCAAAGTTAAACCATCTCAGATGATTCATAATCAAATCTAAAATCAAATTAATATTATTTTAATATCAGAATAATAGAATCAAATTAATAGATATAATAGATTACCTAATTTTATATTTTGAATAAAAAATCTCGCTGGAGTTTCAACAAATCTAACGAGACGTGGTCACTTCTGATTACATCTTTTTTTGAATTGATGCCTAAGTCCAAAGACTTATGATGACTATTGCAGCTAGTTTGTTCCAAATAACGATAAGTCATAGGACCAAAAGAAGACTTGACATGTTCTTCTACTAGTCGTTAGCTTAGCAATGAAGGGATGATGTCCCTCTTGTGTTTCGGGCATATCATTGGGTGAAATGCTATATTTTAGTTCGGCTGAGGATCTTTTTACCTCTAGATAGTCATTCGACGCCCCTTTCCAAAGGTGAGATCCATCAGTCGAGACATCTCTGAATTTGGCCCTTGTAGAGCTGTAGAGAGAAGTAGCGCTTAGATTTGAAGTGAAACCCGAGCTTCTGAAATTTAAAAGAAAATACAGTATTATAATAGGGAAGTTAATTTATATCATTTATATTTCTTACTGACGAGAGAGACAAAAGTCATTCATAAAAAATTCTTTCTTTTCTAATATTAGACCTATTTAATTTTCTTTCAATTCATTCTGATATTAAATATATAATGAATCCCTTATTCTCTTTTAGAAGAGCAGTCGACCTGGAGTAGATCTTGGTAAGTATAAAATTCAAGTAATTAATTGAATGAAATGGCCTGAACATTTTACATATTTATATATACATTACCTAAGTTTAAAGCTGGAGTTTCAACAAATCTAACGAGACGTGGTCACTTCTGATTACATCATGGGACGCGAATGCAACTAAAAGACTTGCTTTGCTCATACTAATGATGACACATGGATTTTTTTCCTAAAAGCTCCTTCTGAAACAAAGAAACAATTATTTGTTAATATTATTTTTTATCTTCTTCTATCATAATATTTTAAATATTGAATATTGAATATTCTTTGGATGGAAATGCATGAACATGTTGATTGTTAATAATATGCATTTCTATTTATTTATTTATTTTATTTTGTTTTTTTTCCTTTGTTTTGTTTTGTTGTATTTGTTATTGTATTTAAATTTGTATTTGTGTTTGTTGGACTTAGCCACAGAGGACTGGTGCCTCTAAGCGGGTCGTAATAAATAAATTTATTTATTTATTTATTTATTTTATTTAAAGATTATTTTGTTAAATAATTGTTTTATTTATCCCTTAATCCTTTCACAAATATCCTTTTTAACTACAGTATATGAGAATATTTTATTCACACACCCTTAAAAAGCATCCTTTATTAATAAATCTCAAGGGAAGAGGCAATATTGTTTTGAATATCTAGTATAGTAAAATTCTAATCTATCTTTAAATAGAGGCTTAGCATATACTCTCACATCCCTTATAACCTGGCGACAAATAAAAAAAAAAAGGTTATTGCTTTCACCCTTGTAAATTTTCAAGCTGTTGCATAAAGAAAGTAAAAAGATAAAATTTTATAGAAAGATTTCTATATATCGACTAGCACCCCGCAAGGATATACTGTATTTATAAAAATAATTTTGACAATATTGGTAAAAAATAATAAAGAGAAATGCAGCTATGGTTTTTTTCTTTTTTTATTAATCTCAGCACTCACGCTGACGTTTCGATTGCGGTAGGGTTCATGAGTGTTGACTAAAAACAATAGCTGCATTTCTCTTTATTTATTTTTACTTTCTCTTACCTCTATATATATGTTAATATATATAGAGAGAGAAAGTATTGGATTCATGTCAAAAATTCGATGTCGAGATTTTGATGGATCTTCACGTTTTGAGGTCCCTGAATCCAAAAAAGTGGTTTTCGCGACATGGTCGGTCTGTGTGTGTGTGTCTGTGTGTGTGTGTGTGTGTGTGTGTGTCTGTGAACAAAATATCTCAAGAACGAAAAAAGTTAGGAGGTTGAAATTTTATATTTAAGTTAGGCACCCCCATGGGACGTGACACGAAGCTTTTGAACAAAATCGACCAAAAAGTACTAGTACTTTACTGATGCACTTTTTCAGTTTTTTTCGATTTTCTCAAAATTTGCTACAACGATTTTTTTTAAAATTCAAAAATCAATTATTTTTTAGATTCTCTTTAAAATGTATATTCTCATTTTGTGATTGAAATCTTCTGAAGACCACTTTACTCTTGTTCTCCATAGAAAAGAGGAGAAATGGTTGCCATGGTAACAAAATATAAATATTTTGTCATACTTATAAATTTTACATCTTGAAAATCGAATGTATCGTACTGTCGGAAACTAAATACATGTCGACACAAAAAAATCTGGTGTGACAAGCACAGTACACAACATTCGATTACCGAAGGTAAGAGAAAGTTGTGTGCTGTGCGCCAGTCACACCAGATTTTTTACCAATATAATTAACACACAGCTATAAACTACTTCGACTAAGGTATATTATCGATGCTGGGTAGACAGCCAGGATTAGAAATAAAACACAATTTTATTTCAATTTGCTCGGTCGACGTTTCGGGTTCTAATCGCCCCCTTCCTCAGGACAGAGCAGGTGGCAATTATAACACCTTATTGTTGCAAGGAACGAAGAAATGCCAAGAACATCGCACAATCAGCCTAGTCTCCCATACGGCTAAGATATTATTAAGAATAATAAAAAGAAGACTAAATAAAATAATGGAAGAAAACACTATAGGAGTAGTAAAAATTGTAGGAGAGAGAGGTATTTGGAAAAAGGAAAGAACTTTTGTGTTTGTTTTATTAACCTATTAAAAGCATATGATTGTGTGCGCTGGGAAAAGCTCACGGAGGTGCTAGAAAGGAAAGGAGTAAATTGGAGAGAGAGAAGACTAATAGGCGATCTATACAAGAAACAGAAAGCAAATATAAGATTTGGAAATGGAAAAACTGAATGGTTTAGTGTAGGAAGAGGAGTGAGACAGGGGGTTGTCTGTCTCCTGCCCTTTTTAATATATATATGGAGGATACGGCAGGAAAATGTTGGGAGAATGAAAAGGGAATAAGCACAGGAGGAAGAAATATTGTCAGCAGAGATGCTTATATTCGCAGAGAATTAAAAAGAACTGGAGAAGATGTTAAAACACCTAGGCAGCATGAAAATAGAGTATGGTTTGAAAATCAACAAAGGCAAGACAAAAGTAATGAGGGTAGGGGAGCAGAAAGAAATATGAGTAGCCAATCAGCTCAAATACTGTCAGTATGATTGATCGTGTAAGGGCCCCTTTTGAAAGGGCCCGGGCCCTCAGGGCTCAGGTAAAAACCGAAAAAAAGAAAAAATATTTTTGTGTATGGAGGGAGATACTTTTCTAGCGACACCCCAGGACCCCAACTGTCTCGGTACGCCCTTGTTTATTTATTTTATATATTTAGATTTAGGGCGCTTGAGCTACCAAGCGCATTCGAGAAAGCAAAAGCAATAATAATATTTTAATTGGAATGGGAAATGTACACCCCTTTTTCTCCCTCTTTGAAAATGAAATATGCAAATTATAAATACCTTTTAATTAGGAGTTGAGGGTGTATTCTCGCTAATAGAATCGCAATGGAAGAGAAGCAGAGAGATAAATTCAATCGACTGGCTTCTAGCTCGACGTGGATGCAAATGAGAGACTTCTTCTTGTATCAGCTCAATTTTAGAAACTTTCCAATTGCTGTTTCTTTGATAATGATGATGACGCACATGGATGATTTTTTTCCTTCTGAAACAAAGAAATATTTATTTATTATATTTTAACAACATAATTTAAATATTCAATAAAGATTATTTTTTAAAACAATTATTTTATTTATCCCGTAATCCTTTCCCAAATATCCTTTTTAAATATAAAAATTCAATTTTGATAATAAAAATCATACGACGAGTTCGTCCACATTTTACGTAACGCCTTTTTTGACGATATTCTAGTCCCCCGCCCCCCGTCACAGTTAGTCACTCCCCCCCCCCCCCCGAAACGAAATTTCCTATACAAAATTAAACTAAGAAAATAACAAAGATATATAATATTAAATAGATATTACCTTATATATATATATATATATATATATATGCATGGGCGATACTACGCTATTTGAATTTTTTGTGTCCGGAAACAAAAAATATTCTGTTCTATTTAATATTCATAATTTGCCTAGATGACATTATTTTTGTATATGTAATGATAAAGGCCAGAAGATATTCTAATTTTTTTAGTTTTATAAGCAGCAGAAGAAAATATGTTATCAGGGGAATATTGTTTGCTTTTTTTTATATTCGTCATGAAATGTGAGTACAAACGATTAACGAGAACAAACAAAATACATCGTTATAATATTTAATATTTCCTTATAAGGAAATAAAATTTCTTTTCTGGTCAGCCTTAAATCACCCGATGGAAGAGAAAGCATATGGAAGAGATCAGGAGGAAGGCATTCCCCAGGCAATTTCTCTTCAAAAACAGCATTTAATGGAGGTCGGGGTGGAATCAGCCCAGAGGGTAGAACAGAACTTGTTTTCATTGAGGAAGGGACACTTACAGCTTCACGGTTCATGGTCGAGGTTCTGGAAAAACATGTTGTCCCTTATGCTCCCTTTATTAGGAACAATTTCCTTCTCATGCACTTCCCCAAGTGGCTATAGTCGTCAAGAAGTATGAATAAGATCCTTTGATTGGTCAGCTCCAAGTCCGGATCTCAATCCAATTGAACATTTATGCGACTCTTTGGACTGTCCAGCCATGTGAGAAAACGCATGCCTGAGAACCTTGGCGATCTAAAAAATAAAAATAAAAATAAAATTACCCCAAGAAGATATCGAGAATTTAATTAAAAGCATGCCTGAGAGGATGCAAGCTGTTATAAAAGCTAGAGGGGGAAATGTCAGATTCTAAAATGGTTAAAATTGATACTGTTATTTTAATTCAATTAATTATCATTAAAATCTAAAATATTTTAATAAATAATCAATAAAAAAAAGAGCGAAATTTGAGTAAATTTTACTTTTCGACTAATATTAAGAAAATATTATTTTATAATAATTTTAGATAATTTGATTATAAAGTTATTTAAAATGTTTATATATATGATATTAAAGTTTGAAATTTGCTGAAAAATATATATACATTACCTAATTTTAAAGTTTCATATTCAAGTCAAGATTATTAACTATTACTTACATTTGAAAATAGAATCTTGATGTTTGTTACTTTCTTGTTCCTAAAAAGACTTCCAAATTTTAGTCATTTTTTATCTGTGCTGTTCAAATTCAAAAACCTAAAAATAAAAAATATTAAATATTAGATAATAGTCTTAGAAAAGTTTCAAATAGAACTATTTATAATTAATTTGTTAATTCTCAAACTCCATACATTCATTTAATAATAGATAAGGATAAGGAATTTGTAAAAAATAAATTTAGTAGGCTTATATATATATAAATGGAAAATTAAAAATTATAATAATAACATGTTTTCAAAAGGAATTCGAAGTATTAAATTTATTGATCTGCTCTTTTATCCTCTAGTTTACTTTAAAATTAAAATAATTAAAAGTGAAGAATAGAAATGATTGGAATTGTGCAAACAAAAAACAAATAAAACAAGAGAAGGTAAAATTATTAAAAATTAAAAAAATCAAAGTTATGTAATCTAAAACGAGGGGTATTTGTTCAGAAATCTAAATAATTTAAAAAAAAAAGATTAATTTTTATAATCAGTCCATGTTAAGGGAATGCACCCATTTGACAAAAGAAGTAAATAATAAAAAAACTATTAAAATTTATTATTTAATAAATCACTTAAACCATTTTAAATATATTAATAAAATAGGAAATAGTTTTAGAAAGTTTAAAATACGAAATAAATGAGAAAATGAGATTGAATCCTAACCAAGTAGGAGCAAATGACATTCAACGATAATCTCTATATATTTTAAGAGGCAATGGAATTTAATTTACAAATTAAATTAGTAGAAAATATCTAAGTAAAAGAAAAAAAAGCGAAAGAAATGCAAATTAAATAATAAATACCTTATAAAATTGAGATAATTGTTAGCTGGACTTGACAGGTGATGAGAAGCCACACACACACACAGACACGCAGACACGCGCACACATGGAGCTCAGAGGCGAGTTCTCTTATAAAAGTTGCTTCAATTACTTGCTAAAATATACCTAAAAAATCAAAACATTTTTTTCTATTAATTTCATATAAAATATTAAATATTTATTTATTTTAGTATTTAAATAAAATAAATATCCCTTTTTAATTAAAAGAAAGAAATAATTTTTATTTAATTCAGCTGACTGTCTAAAGGTTGGTTCAATAACTTGTTGATTTAAAAGTTTTTGAAATTCATATACAATAAATGCCTTAATAAAATGAAATATTAATTAAGTTTAACATTTAAATAAAGTATTTTTTTTAGATAAATGCAAAGTCGATAAATGTAGGTAAATAACATTTTTATTTAGCAAGATTTTGAACCAAGTCGGCGGGATTAATAAATAAAAAATCTGGTCTGATGGTCCTCAAATGGTCTTAAATGGTGGGAGATGCCGAATAAGGAAGGGTCACGGACACTGAGTTAATTAAATATTATAAATAAAGAATCAAATTAATATAACACAAAATTTTTGTCTGATGGTTGAACTGAAATGATATTTGAATCAAGGACGGATACAGGGGGGGGGGGTAAAGGGGGTAATTACCCCCCCCCAAGATTTGAAAAATACCTTTTTTTGGCAAAAAAATATATTTTTAACGTAAAATTTTAAAAAACCAATACTTAAAAATGTGATTTGTATTTATACCCTCACGAAAATCCCAGGTTCCGCAAAAGAATGAAATTTTCCGCGAACGGGACATCAAAAATTTTTTGGTTCCGCGAAATCAAAATTTTGGTTCCGCGAAAAATTTTTGAGAACAGGCCCCCTCCCCCCCGAAAAAAATTTCTATATACGCCCCTGGTGCGACGAGTCACACCAGATTACCTCCCCCCCCCCCCCCCCCGAGAAACACCTCTGGATCCGCCCTTGATTTGAATTCAGCATGAAAAATATTTCTAGAATCACATATCTTTCTTTATTCTTGTGGAAGAAAAAAGTTCATTTTTGTCGACCATTGAGTGTACCGGAGTTTTTTTTTTAATGACCTTTTTGTTCATAATTTTATTAATAATTAACAGATTTTCACGAATGAATGATTTTTGGAAAGCTAACGAACTATAGGATATCGTAGAAATTTGTTTTTTTGCATTCAGGGATGGAGAAAATTGTATTAGGGGTGTCCGAAGTTAAAAAAAAAAAATCTAAAGCTTTAGCCGTTTGCGGCACGTCTAACTGACCTCCGATTGGGCTGATATTTTAAATTTATATGTAGTATAAATATCTTCATATTTTTAAGGGGTGTCGCTTTAAAAAAAAATCCAGGTAATATAAAATTAGAGCCGCTTTAGAGCACTTTTTCTATTAAAATTTTATTTTCTCTATAGCTCTAAAATCTGACGTGATGGGGTGAAACTGATGGCATTTCTGGAATCAGCGCTACCAAAATTCCAAGGAATACTTCAAATACTCGGTCAACAAAATCACCGTTTCCCATGTTATTTATTATGCAGATACTTTCCGAAATTTAAAAATAATATAATTTAATTAATTCTACAACGAATCCGGGAGTAGTTAGCGTCTTTGTAGAAGAAAAATATTTATTATTTATTTTTTAATTCGCACTGCTTGCCCGCCCCTATGAGGGTGCAACGTAGTCGGGTGGCGCAGCTAGTATGTGCTAGTAAATCGAATTCAATAACCCTTGATATTATATGCACTTAGCCCCGCCTTCCTATTAATTTTTCCCTGACTAAAAGCGTATTATTATTTAATTTAATAAACAAATGATTTCAATCAAGTTGATTAGTTAAAATTAAAACAATAATTTGAACAATTTTGATTTAATTCGATTATCGAGCGACAACCAAACAGCAAATTTACTCTTCTCCGAGATGCTGCTGCTCTCATCATTCATTTCTTTTTTATTCATATTTAATATTTCAACAACTTTTGCTGATAATTTCTGTGATTTTATTGAATCATTTCGTAAACATTTTAATATAAAATGCATAACGGAAATTATTTCTGCTAAAGGTGAGAATGGACAGTATGAGATTTCAATAAGACAAATTTTTTACTTTTTTTTTATAGACTTAACGCCTAGGGGTAGGAAATGCATTCACGCAAGGCAATCGTGGGTAGCGGGACCTTCACCTGCGTTGTGCCCCCAGGCACGGAGAAGCTGCCCTTATCACTCGAATTTATTAATTATTCAGTTAAATCTTCTTTCCAGCAATCAGGTAAGATCATTTCCCAAAGGAAGTCAAGCAGAATTCGCTCTGCTTAGCTCTATTGCAATTGTTTTTTTAACTTTCAAAGTCATAAGAACAGTGACGTCATTTCATCTTTTCTTGGGGGAGGGGCAAACTTTACTTACAAATAGGTATCTAAAATTTGGTCAAAAAGTAAAGTTTTTAATTTGGTATATTTTATATACCCCCCCTCCTCCCTCCAAATGACACCTCTGTCTACGATCGACTCTTTTTTGTCACGATCGTGATATATATCATAAGCCTAAGAGGTGTGTGAGAAAAGTAATGAGATTGATTTTTTTTACTTAGATTTTCTATTACAATATTATTTGATTATGTACTGGTAACGAGGTAGTTGACAGGGCCGCAAATGAAGCCATTGACACCGGGGAGCTGGAATACAACAATATCTCACTTGTCAGTGGAGGATTCGATCATTGCTGTGAAGAAATTAACCATGAAGAAGTGGCAGGACGAGTGGCACCTCTCCTCAAGAACTAGAGGTTTCAAATACTCGCTCCTCAATCCAAAAGTTGGATCCCCACCTTGGTTTAATAGATTCCCTGCCAAGAGATCGTTTATTTCATCCATGTGCAGGATAAGATTCGGCCACGGGTGCTATCCGGCACACCTAAAGAGGATCGGTGTGGTTGAAGATGATCACTGCACATGTGATTCAAATGTGACCGCAGACCTGGAGCACATTGTGCTGTCATGTCCATCTCTGGATAGAAGTGGTTTCGAAGAGTGGTTGAGTGTTCAGAAAATTGAGCGCCCTACATCACTTATTTTTCTCCACCATCTTCTTGAGAAGAACGTTTATTTTAGAATATTTAATATTTTAAGTGTGAACAATATTCATATATTGCACCCCTCTCCTCCTCCTCCTCCTTCAAAAGGATATTGAGGAGAAAGGACCCCTTTGGTGTGCCACTGGGGGAACGTGACGGACCAAAGGGAATTTTGTAAAAAAATGTGCTTCGCTTACACTGTAGTTTTTTAGACTACAGTGGCTGAAATAAATTTAAATAGTTTTTAGGGGGATCAAACAATTATTATAGATAATGCAACTCAGCTCGATTAGGAGAGTTATCGCTTCATGCCTGGCGGAGATGATCTTATGAAAATAAATTGAGATATCGTTTATTTAAAAAAAAAAAAATGCTATACAAAAGAAGATATGCGACCAGGGTCCACGGCACAGCACTGAGGAAACCTGAAAGAAATTTGATTAAAGGGGAACACACAGAAAAACTGAACTGTTTGGGTTGAGAAGAAAATGAATTTAATTAACGAAAGGTTCGCCTCTTCTCTGATTTCATTTAATATAACAAATTAGCTTCAGGAAAATCATAGATTATATTTTTTTTTTTACAAGACAATGATTATTTTTTATTATTTATATATTTTAATTGTTTAATAATATTTAAGAAAACATTGAGATCGATCTTTAAAAAAAATATTGATGAATTATTTAAATAAGGTAGGCGCCATACCTGTACACTGCACAGAATATATCACAGGGGAGGAGATTTCGGGGACCGGAGTCGCCACAGCATCCCTGATGATACGGAGAAGAATCGAGCGCAGGCGGTAACAGATTTCAGGCGTCTCCTCGCAGGATCTTCACAAGTTGCCGGCTCGATAGAGAGAGCTCAGGCAAGAATCTCACCGGTTCATAATATAAGTGAGAACGTATTCAACATCACCATGGACCAGCAGAATGTTGTTGATAAGGTCAGGTGTAATAAGGACGTCGAGATGGTTTTGGGGAGCACGATGTGCTCACCTCAGTGGTTCAATGCGAATTAAATTCGAGCCTAGCCGTGTGTTGGCTTCCAGGGCTCATGTCCAAAATTAATTAATAATTTAAATTATTTATTTATTTCAAATAAAAATAAATTAAATTCAATATCACAATTTCAATTTTACTCTTAATATTAATATTTCAATTAGAATTTTAATTTAATTATTAATAAAAATATTTAATACATTTATACAAAAAAAAATTATTAAGAAGCGAATCTTTCTTAAAAAATAAATAAAAAAGGGGAGAAATTACTAATTCCCTCATAATATAGTCAAATTTAATGTGCTAATGCCAAAATTTTATGACTGGACTGGTGGCCAAAATGGCATACAAGTGCCGAAGGCCAATAAATAAATAAATAAAATATTATTTGATTTTAACGAGAAGAAAACGATGTCCCCCATCCTCCATCATAACAGAGCAGCTGAAGTTCTGGAAAAAAAAAAAATAAATAAATAAAAATAAAACTCTGAATCAATTATATTAAAAAAGTTTTTTTCTAAACTTTTCTTTCTCAATTAATAGAATTTAATCAGCGGCGTAACTAGCCTTTGAGAGCCGAGGGGGCGAAGCTCAACTGGGGTGCCGTTTTTTTTCGACCTTTTTTTTAGTATTCAAAAAAAAAAGCCGGAGATTTTGGGGGGAAAAAGTCGGAAATCCGGATGCGCGAGGGGCGCCAAAAGCTTTTTGCGCCTGGGCGGGGGCGGGGGGGGGGGGGGCGAGCGCCCCTTCGCCCCCACCTGGTTTCGCTATTGAATTTAATGAGAATTAGATTCGCCAATGTACGAATAGATATCAATTGGAAAATTGTAACACTTGGGTTTTGAACTTTTTTTTCTGTCCCCTTGTACAGTGAGCGCCACACCAATTACCCCCCCCCCCCGAGAAACCCCTCTGGCCCCCCATTAAGTCCCACCCATGAGTTTTCATGTTGTGATTATTTCATTGTTTAAAAAAAAAATATTATACATTTTTTAATGGAAACCTGTGATGGTTCAAACCTTGAGAATTTCCAATAAAAATTTTCATTTTCTTTTATAAAAACAATGAAATAATCACAAGTAGAAAACGCATGTGTGAGATTTAATTGTACCTAGTAAAGGTTATCCCTCGGGTAGCTAGTTGACTATGACTTACGAGCCTTTAAGCTAATCATATGATTAAATAAAAGCCCAGATCGTAGTTAACTAGCCAAGACTCAAAGTTCGGTATAAGGCTTAGGTGAAATTAGGAACACAAGCCTTGTTTATTTTTAAATTTTTTAAATTTTTGTTAAAAATTAATTAATTATTTTATTTTTTAATTATTTTTTTTTTAAATAATGCCTTTATTAAGTTGCTAACTTCACACTTCACTTTCCTCAGTACCTCGTATAGCTAATTATAAATGAAAAAAAAAACTCATTTTTTTTAACTCGAAGGTTAAGCATGTTCTTGTTTACTATATCGATGATTGGCTGTTTGCTGGTTGTCTATAAGTGAAGCAACCTGCAACTCAACTAAAATATAAATTTCTCGACAGGTATTTTGGGAGCGCTGTGAGATCAATGACATCATCATGTTTTACGAGTATAGTGCTGACACGACAGACGAATTTTTTAAAAACATTTATTTTCATTTAAATTCCCGATTTCTGTTCGTTAACAAATCAAATGGGGATTTTATTGTTAAACAAATTTTCCAATCAAATAAAAATTCATCCGTTCATAATAGAGAAATTGGAATTTGGAATTGTAAATTGGGCTTTCAGAGTGATTTGAGATTCTTACCGAATGTTTATAAAAAGAATGGAATTTTACAAGACATCCAGATCAGCATGGGAACTATCAAGGTAAATAAATAATAATTATCTTTCTTTCTTTCTATAGGCATATATGGACCCTGTTACGCATTAGTGTGTCAAGCGCCAGCTACCGAGGTTTGAGAAAATTAACATTAAATATAAATTTTTTTAGGACATATTTCAAAAAAATACTATTAATTAGAGCATTTGAAACAATATTCCGTGCTTAAGTCAATTTTTAATTTTTTGGCGCTTGGCACACTAATGCATAACAGGGTCCATATAGTATAATAGCGGTGTGTCCATCTGTCTGTCACGCACCATTTGACCAACTCCCAGTAGGAATTTTGAAACGAAATTTATTACGACGTCATAAAGAGTCCAGGGAAAATACTCGGCTCCGCAAATTCTCAAAAGGGGAGCGCAAAAAACTCCAAAAAATACAGGATCTGCCCCATTGGAAAGCATTGAGTTTTGTCTTGCCACATGAAAAGTTAAAGTCAATGAATTAAAATAATTAAATCTCTCAAATGAAAAATTATAGAAATTGTTATATAATTAAATTTTTATTTTTATTTTCTAACGTGATATCTGATAAATCCAATATCATTATATGCCTATTACTTTCTCTACCCTATAAGTTTTTTATTTTATTTTATTATTTTATTATGTATATATGATAATATATATGAGAGAGAGAAAGTATTGCGATCATGTCAAAAATTCTATGTCGAGATTTTGATGGATATACATGTTTTGAGGTCCCCTGAGTCCAAAAAAGTGGGTCCCGCAAATTGGTCTGTGTGTGTGTGTGTGTGTGTGTAACGATTTTTAGCATGAAGAAATTGAGCTAGCAGATTGAAATTTTATATTTAACTTAGGTACCTTCCCAGACGCTCAAAATCTTTTGAACAAAATCGGCCAAAAAGTACTAGTACTTTACTGATGTACTTTTTCAGTTTTTTTCGATTTTCTCAAAATTCCCTCCAAGGATTTTTTTTTTAAATTCATAAATCAACTATTTTTTAGATGCTCTTTAAAATGTATATTCTCATTTTGCCGTTGAAATCTTCTGAAGACCACTTTACTCTTGTACTCCATAGGAAAGATAGGAGAAATGGTTGCCATGGTAACGGAATTTAAATCTTTTTCTTTTTATTAGATTAAAAAATCAATTATTATTTAAATTCCCATTTATTTTTATTTTATTTGTGTCTTTAATTGTTTCCGAGAAAACATATATCACTCTCTCTCTCTCTCACTTGCAAACATTATCGCCTCTCTCTACTCTTTTAAATTTCCCTTCCGCCTTCTCTCATAGGCCTAATGTTAATTTCCTATAGGGATTTGTATGTTAATTTCGATTCAAAAGGGGGTCCCCTTTGGAACTTTTTACGCATTTAAAATTTTTTTTTCCAATTCTTATGAAATTTTGTATTTATTTACGATTCTATATTGAGTATAAAATGTCCAAATATGAGATTAAAATTTTGAAAAATAACCATAGTTTATTTCAAGCAGTCAACATTTAAAATGCAAGTTTGAAACTAAGGTGCTATCGGAAACTAAATATATCTCGACACAAAAAATCTGGTGTGACCAGCACGGTGCACAACTTTCTCTTACCGAAGGGTAAGAGAAAGTTGTGTGCTGTGCGCCAGTCACACCAGATTTTTATTTTTGCCTTTTCGGCAAGGGGTTTCTCCGTATATTATTATTTTAAAAATAAATATCCATGGCTTCCGGGGGATGCTCCACACGCTGATTCATCTAGTTCACCTAGGGATGTGGTATCGTAAAGTATCGATACTTGTACTTGCTATCGTATCGAAAGGAAAGTATCCATACCAGTGAGTATGAAAAATTGCGGCTCTTGATTAAGAAAAGCCGAAGGCCCGCCGCAGGCAGGGGGAGCGGCTAGTATAGTCTTAATTTGTGTATTGTTTAAAGCAGCGATGGCCAACCCTGGGGGCCACTTTGGGAACGCATGATAACTCCGCGGGCAGCATATAAAATTATATACCCCCATATTAGATTTAGATTCACTAGAGACATTTTTTGGGGTGAAAAAAATAAAATAAATATAATTTGTAAAAGTGTGATGAATTTCGCGGGCAGCAAAGATGTTCTAAGCGGGCCGCATGCGGCGGCTTGGCCACCCCTGGTGGCCGGTTTTGTTCAAAAGCTTCGTGTTACGTCCCGGGGGTATCGAATTTAAATATAAAATTTCAACCCCCTAGCTCTTTTCGCTCTTGAGATATTTTGTTCACAGTCAGAGCATTTTGCGGGAATCATTTTTTTGGACTCAGGAGGCCTCGAAACGTGTATTTCCATCCAAATCTTGACATAGAATTTTTTACATGAATCCAATACTTTCTCTCTATATATTAACATATATAGGTAAGAGAAAGTAAGTAGCAAATAAGTCAGAGAACTAAAGGAAAGTTATTTTTTAGCATTAAAAAAAAAAAGAAGGCCGTAGATATTATGAAAAATTCAGAGAGAAAGTTGAAAAAACTGATGCTTGGCGCGCCACTGGTCAAGAGCGCCTGGTAGTTAGGCAAACACTTCCAGATAAGATATTAAGCATGCCTATTTTATAGGGAAACTCGAATAATCGCCGCCAGAGATTGAAATTACGGTAGAGCTGGAAGTTGGCCAAACAGAGGATGACAGACAGTCGGATTATCAGCATTTATAAGGAATTTAACTTCTCCCAAATCATAAAATAAATAAATAGATTCACTTGTTATTGGCCCTTTAAAATATCCACAAAATAGAAGGAAAATTGCATTCAAAAAATCATTTCATAAAAATATTTATATTTGAATGAGTAATACTCATTCGATACTGGCAACCAAGTACTCATATGAGTAAAAGTATCGAGTAAAAAAAGTACTAGTATCGGATCAAAAGTATCGATACTTTTTTCGTGTCCTTAAGTTCATCCACCCCCACAATGTTTCTAAAAATAATAGAATTTTCTTTTTTGTAGATCCCTCCTCATTTTTCTTATGACGCTTCAAAGAATATTTTAACAGGAATTTTAGGAGAATTATGGACCGATATTGCGGACTATCTACAATTAAGGCATTTGCGTTTTTTTTTCTTCAAAATTATCTTCTAAATTTAATTCACACCCTGATGACGACGACATTTCGGATACTAAACGTCACCATCAACAGGTAATAATTTTATTTCTTTCTTTTATGTTCAAGAGAAAATTTCATGTATTGCAGCTTATAGATAGTCTCATGTTGTTTGTTTAACAAGCTGATTACGCCAACGCACAAAAAATGAAATGTTTACGTAAGCAAGGGGTTAGTTATGATTTTGTTGGTGTTGCTGACAAAAATAGTCAAAATTTTGTCCTTAAACAAATAAAATTTTTTTACCTTGATGATGGGCAACTCCCTTCATCGTGAATTAAGAATTTTGTCTTCATTTTTATTATCTTAATTTAAATTATTTTCCAATGAAATTACCCAAGACCTTAATAACGTGATAAGTCGCTTATCAATGGAAACATCAAGAAATAGGCAAAATTATTTTACAATTTATTTAATTTGTGGTTTAATTACAATATAATTTAATTAATTTACCGGTCGTTGGCTCCGCAACAACGCCGGTAAGATAGGGGTGTATAAGAGTATCAAAGTTTCGCTTCTATGAGACACAAAAGCCTTGTTATTTATTTACAAATTGTTATATATTTAATAAATTATATTTAGAGAAAAAAAATTACAGTTTATAGTTTATTATATGCAAGTTTAGTTTAAGTTAATTAAGGGGGAAGGGGGGAAACATAAAAAAATGGACTCATCTGAAGCTGATGATGGTTGATTGAAGTCGCAGCCTCCGGTTGGTCCAGGTAGAACTATGTTTGATCTCGTACCGGCTCGTTTCAAGGGCCCCTGGCCACTGGTAGTCGATTTGAG
The DNA here is from genome assembly GCA_023213315.1 of Euborellia annulipes. Lineage (NCBI taxonomy): Eukaryota > Metazoa > Arthropoda > Insecta > Dermaptera > Anisolabididae > Euborellia > Euborellia annulipes. The sequence goes on from JAKCPI010005761.1 coordinate 32,954, forward strand.
AGCAACCAGCATCATCCTCTGGATAGTGGTCCAGGGAGAGGATTGAGGAGAGTCACCTCACTATCAGGGTGCTTGGGGGAGGCATAGCCTCATAAGAAACTTTTATGTAATATATTAAAACAATCCTATTTGGGGAGGCGATGTGTCTGCCTTGACGGCCTGGAGACAATTAAATTTATTTGTTTATTAAACTAATTAATAATAATAATTTCATATTATAAAAATAAAATTTAAATAATAGAGATTTTTTTAACTAATTAGCATTGTTGACATAATTAAATAATTTTAAATAAATTAGACTTATTTATATATTTTATGACGGAAACTGCCAAAGTGTATATATATATATATGATTTTGAAGGTTTACTTTTGATAAAATTGTTCTGTTATTCGGAACACAAAATAAATATTAAGCATTTATTTTCAGAAAATTTATTAAGGCTGGCGACTGACATATGTTTCAGTTTCTAGAAAATTTAAGGTACGATTTTAACAAAAAGCTTTGTATAATCAATTCACAAAAATTTATTAACGTATATTCATGCATGTGTATATGAAATCAAGACAAATGTCGACTAAATAATTTTATTATCTGATTAATCTATATGGAAAAAATAATTATTGTAAATGGATTGAAATTATATTGATATCGTTTTTTGATGTTATGCTCGCGTGTAAAAATATGTTTTTATATTTCTTTTACGCCTGATGATGGTCAACAAGTTGACCGAAACTGAAACATATGTCAGTCGCCAGCCTTAATAAATTTTCTGAAAATAAATGCTTAATATTTATTTTATGTTCCGAATAACAGAACAATTTTATCAAAAGTAAACCTTCAAAATCATATATACCGGTATATATACTTATTTATATAAAAAATTAAATTAAAATTAAATAATTGCATAATAATAAAAATTCAATATTCGTGAGATTTTGGGGTCCAGAGTTAAGAGAGGAAGGGATTGCCCAGGAAACGAGCTCAGAGGGCTTTGACCATTATAACCTCTGGATCATGAGGCAAGAGAGACCTATCGCTCTCTTCTCCAGACTCTTAATAGAATTCTATGAATAATATAATCTTTTGTTTTTTCCAGAATGCATTATCAACTTCTAGACATGAGCGAATTGGTCGGAGTGCAAATCGCCAACCGCAGCTGGAGTGGCCTAATGGGGGCCATCCATAAGGGGAAGTTCGATATAGGAACTTCGATTTTTCTCACCTCAGAGAGAGTTCCAATTATTCAATATCTTAAACCGCTCGTTCATGATTCGTTAGTATAATAATATATTTATTTAATTTTCATTCCCACTAAAGATTAGACTATTTTTATATGAAAATAACATGTTTTGAGGTCCAAAAAAGTCTGCGAACAAAATATCTCAAGAAAGAAATGAGCTAAGAGGTTGAATTTATATTTAAGTTACCCTGGCAGGTGGCGCGAAACTTTTTAACAAAGAGTACTAGTACTTTACTAATGCACTTTTTCAGTTTTTGTTTTTTTTTTCTAAAAATTCGCTGCAGCAAATTTGATTAAAATTCAAAAATCATATTATTTACTAGATGTTCTCTTTAAAATGTATATTCTCATTTTGCCATTGAAAATTATTTGAAGCACACTTTACTTTTTTTTTTTTTTTTTTTTTTTTTTAATCTTTTCTTTCTCTTCTCCTCCCCCCTCCCCCCCCCCCCTCCCCTCCCCTTTTTTTTTCTCTTTCCCTTTTTAATTTTTAATTTTATAGGTTTAATTTTTAATTTAATTTGGGGTTTTGGGGCACACTTTACTCTTGTACTTCATAGGAAAGATAGGAGAAATTGTTGCCATGGTAACGAAATAAAAAATATTGAGATGATGGGTGAACTATTAACAGATATGAGTAGGATGGCAGCCAGGAAAGAAATCTGACAAAAATATAATCAATCTTTATTTAATTTCTATTTCGATTGCCGACGTTTCGGACGCAAATCGCGCCCTTCCTCGGGACAATCGATAGTTAATAAAATACAGATGGGCGTATTTTGTTTTTTAACAACCCTGTCCTGAGGAAGGGCGCGATTCGCGTCCGAAACGTCGGCAATAGAAATAGAAATAAAATTAGATATTATATTTTTGTCTGATTTCTTTCCTGGCTGCCATCCTACTCATATCTGTACAAAATATAAATATTTTCCCATGTTTATAAATTTGACATCTTAAATTCCAATATGCCTACGGGCTTGGTCTAGTTGGTAGCGTGCCTAGCTTCTATACCGAACGTCGCGGGTTCGGACCCCAGGCAGTCCGATGATTTTATTTAAGCCATTTGGATACCAAATAGCTTAAATATAAATGCCTGGACCCCCAATAGATATTATAAATAATTATTTATTTACCAAAACAATAACAATAATTGATTATTAAAATTAAATATTTTTCAATAATGCCCTAATTAGTCAAATTAGCGACTTTTATTCTCCCGGCGAATTTGATTCTCGCCATCGACACATAATATTTATAACGGTTATCGTCAAAGTCTTATATGGCCTAAGTCGCCGAAAAGACTGTGAATGTATGTGTGAATGTGAGTGTGAATGTTAAAATAAAAAAAAATCCAATATATTGGCGGAAACTAAATATATGTCAACACAAAAAATCTGGAATGACGAGCACAGAGCACAACTTTCTCTTAACTTTGGCAAGAGAAAGTTGTGTTCAGTGCGACCACTCACATCAGATTTTTTTTAAGACAGTTGAGGGGGTGTGTACTTACATAGACCGCCTTAGATGGGCTGCACGGCTAGTTGATTAACAATCAAAGGAACAAAACGCATCGTTGTTTTCCAGCTGGTCTCTCTTCTTCCAAAAGCCTGCGTTCGTCCCCTATGGCATCCCCAAATGGTCCATTTACATCCAGCCCTTCGGCCACAATCTCTGGCTCAGTCTCGTGCTCACGATGACGCTCGTCGTTTTCTGTTTCACTTTGGCCATTACGTCATCTCCTTCTCCTCCACCTAGGCAGGGTTTTATTCAAACATTTACCCATATTGGCCTGCAAATTTTCAACATGTTCACCATGCAAGGTAAATACAAACGTATCAATTGCCTTCTAATCAATGTTTATCTTTTTTCTCTTTCCTTTTCCAGGCGTGTCCATGGATACCCTCAACTCCTCGAGCAATAAAATTCTACTTATTACAACGTTGCTTTTAACAATTATAATTTTTAATGCATATTCAGCCGAAATTATCTCTTTTTTTATTACAAATGAATATTTTCTTCCTTTTAATGATATCGAAGGGTTTTTAAACTACGGAAAGTATTTGATTCGAGTGCAAGATACGTCTCCAATTATGAAACTAATCAAGGTGAAGTTGTTATTATTCATCCGCTCTTAGTTTATTTTTTTATAATTGCAAGCAACAGCCTGTTCTCGGGTAGGCTAAAGCTTTTCCTCGTTCGACGATTAAGGTGCGCGTCTCGAAAAGCTTCAGTACCGAGTTTACTTTAGCCGGCAAGAGATGGCGTTAGTTTTCCCCATAGGAATACAAGGGATTTATTCCATTTCATTTGAAAGATTCAGCTAATTAATTAAGGGTAAAAAATTAATTATTTTTTAACACAAATGATTACTAATTTAATTATCTACAACTTTTATAGAGCTAGCATTTTTTTAAAAATATCTTTATTTAATGCCGATTAATCTGAAAAAAAATATATTTTTTCAAAAATCAAAAAAAGGGCTTCTATAAGTTGTAGATATTATTAAATAGCTTTAATTTAAAAAAAATTTGAGGTCGTTAGCTTCAAAATTGTGGCCGCAATCTCCCAAAATTAGACCCCGAGTCGCCCAGCTTAAACTTGAGCCCTATTTCAATTTATTGGCGAAATTCTCCCATTGCAATTGCAGACAAATAAAAACGAGACAATGCGACGACTCTACGCGTCCATTCATCAAATCAAAGAAGCAATCGTTCACGAAGAGTCCGTGATCGCCATCCTGAAGGATCCGCACAGAGCCACCCTCTGCGTCACCTACGAAGGCTTTCACTATTATAATAGATATAAAAACATCCGGCGATTTCCACTTCCCGTTGAGGACTTTCTTGCCTTCATTGTCCCCAAATATCAGCCCTATCAGCGCATTTTCAATTGGAAGTAAAGAAAGATTTTCAAATAAAATAAATAAATAAATAAATACAGCACAACAAACAATGATTCTAATTTCAGATTTCAACAAATGAAAGAGAGCGGGGCGATTCAGCATCTGGAGGTCTCTCACATTGATTTGATCAAAGAAGAACGATTCCTATGAGGAATTCCTTGAAGTCGATTTCTTAGCGATCATTTCCCTCTTACTATTATTAATTCTTGTCTATATTAACTTGCGTTTTATAATTTTTTTATTTTTGAACGTATTCATTACCAAAGAAAAAATTGTCAAAAATAAATTGGAAGGCCTTTCATGTCAGTCAAAATAAATACAGTGGGTGGTCAAATTATTATACTTATTTGATAAATCTGTTGTGACTAGTCGCACAGCAGTATGTCGAGAGATATCATAGTTTCTCATAGCACCTTAGTTATCTTGATCACTTGCATTTCATAAGTAAAAAAGTCAATTGATTCAAAATTTCCATAGGTCTGTGTATTTTAAGAGGGTTCAGGAGGGACTCTAAACTTACTTTAAAAAAAACTAGACTATTATAAGGAAATTTTCAATGCGATTTTTTTAATGAATTAAATTCATAAGAGATTATTGCATAGGCGCAACCAGGGGGGGGTTTAGGGTTTTAACCCCCCCCCCCCAGGAAGATAAAAAAAAATCAAAATATATATATTACAAATAGAAAAGAAAAAGTATAATCATTTCGGTTCCGCAAAAGAGGAAATATTCCGCGGGCGGCGCATGGAAAAAAAAAATTTGGTTCCACGGGGCGGCAAAAATTTAGCGTCTCTAAAAAAAAAGGTAAAATATTTTTACTGACTGGAAAAAATTTCCCCGCAAGGCAAAAAAACTTCGGTTCTGCGAAAAAAAAAAAAATTTTCACAGAAAAAAATTTGAGATCAGCCCCCCCCCCGGAAACCCCCCCCCCCCCAGGAGCAAATCCTGGTTGCGCCACTGATCATTCTAAAAATTTAGGCTTATCTTAGTTATTTTATTTAAATTAGAAACGCCGAATTATTATATCAAATTCTTTTTGTTGTTAGTCACAAAAAATTTAGAATTTTAAAATGGTAAGAGAAAGTAAAAATATTTGTTTTTATTACGACTTTAACCATTCCCAGTCCAATGCACTTTATCAAAAATACAAAACAATTATTAAAAAGAAAAAATAGTTATCTAAAAACACACGTTTTCGATATTTTTATTTTAATTAGGATAATTGAAAATTAAAATAAAAACACTCGGTTATTTGTTTTAAATTATTTATTGATTATAAACACTTGTTACATATTTGGACAGAGGTGTGTCAACTTCAGAAGTGATTTCTCAAATAAATTTACAGCTATAGAATGGCTTCTCATGTGGTTTAATAATTTTGTAAAACGTTCCACAATCGTATAATTTGATGCACTGAAGATGGTTTGGGTTGGGCATGCCGAAATATTTGCTAATAAATTATTTTATCGTGGAAAGCAGCCGTTGGTTGTTTTCTGTCTCTTTTAATTTAATCGTCCCAGCTCCCTTGGTTTCTTTAAATATTATTAGGCCATTTGATAAAGTCAAATTTAGGTCGAATTTTTTCATATTTTTCAATCAATAATATATAATTATAATGCTGTACTATTCAAAATTCAAATATTTTTTTTTATTAAAATTTGCATAAATTATAAGGAAATAAGTTGTTATATAAATTTAATTCCAATTGAGTTTAGAAATTTTTTTACCTTTTGAAGAGGATTTTCAAAATCGAATCATAATAATTACAATTTTATTTAACCTCATACCTATTACTCTCGAATTGCTTAGGGGCCCACATCTTGTGGGTACGTGGATGGCGACCACGAGCTACCCGAGCTGGAATGACAGTCCTATTCTTTACATGTCAGTCCCTTCCATCTATATTTTCAACAGGCGTCAGACCGTGCGACGGGCCGGCCTGTTCTATTTCTTCCGGGCACAAAAAACCCATTCCACCGACCCCTTTCCTGCCGACCCTGCACCGCGGGAATAATAACGAGAAAGAAAGAAGAAGACATTACTTTCGAACCGCATCTTTACAGATCTTTTTTAATTTAAAACTATAACAATGTATTATTTATTT
>JAKCPI010005763.1:0-30239 GCA_023213315.1 Euborellia annulipes
GCGCCTTCCAAAGGAAGGCGAAGACGAAAAGCCAAAGGGCGATGGAGGCGCCTTCCAAAGGGCGCCGGTGGCGCCTTCCAAAGGAAGGCGAAGACGAAAAGCCAAAGGACGATGGAGGCGCAAAGCCAAAGTGTGACGGAGGCGCATAGTCAAAGGGCGCCGGTGGCGCCTTCCAAAGGAAGGCGAAGACGAAAAGCCAAAGGGCTACGGAGGCGCCTTCCAAAGGACGGCGGAGACTCAAAGCCAAAGGGCATTTTCGTGCCTGGGTCCTTGGTCCGTCGCAAGTGAGAAAAATTTATTTCAAAAGAATTGGCTGCCATCATTTGAAATAATTGGAGTAACTATATTGAATGGCTTTACCTAATAAATTTTCTTCAAAAATTATAAAATTTTCAATTTTTGTTATATTATGATAAATTACTCTATTTTAAAAAGTTTTATTCTTTGACATTTTTTCGAAAACTGAATAGTTTTTGAAATAATCAACGAAAAAAAAGAAAATTTTCGTTAAATTTGAAAAAAATTCAAAACAAAATCATACAGGTGTCATTAAAAAAACATGTAAATATAAAAGAATGAATTTGCTTCACAAATTCATTTGTTTATATTTACATGTTTTTAGCTCTCACTGTACGTAGTACTAAGGGAAAGAGAGCGTATGTAGAGACTCCGTTGTCTGTCTGTCCGACCGTCCGTCCATCTGTACACAAAAAAGTACGGCCTGAACTAAAGGTCGTAGAAAAATAATACTTACATATACCGATTCAGCATAAAAAACTCGTCCAGGGAAAAATACGTTTTGGTTGCTAGCACTTCCGGTTTTTTAAATATTTAACATTTTTTACTTTCTCTTACCTATGTATATATGTAATATATATATAGAAAGTGGGTTCATGTCAAAAATTCGTTGTCGAGATTTTGATGGATCTTCACGTTTTGAGGTCCTCTGAATCCAAAAAAGTGGTTTTCGCGACATGGTCTGTCTGTGTGTGGGTGGGTGTGTGTGTGTGTGTGTGTGTGTGTGTGTGTGTGTTCAATTTTAAGCATGAAGGAATTGAGCTAGGAGGTTGAAATTTTATATTTAAGTTAAGCACCCCCATGGGACGTGACACGAAGCTTTTGAACAAAATCGACCAAAGAGTACTAGTACTTTACTGATGTACTTTTTCAGTTTTTTTCGATTTTCTCTAAATTTGCTCCAACGATTTTTTTTTTAAATTCAAAAATCAATTATTTTTTAGATTCTCAATAAAATGTATATTCTCATTTTGTCATTGAAATCTTCTGAAGACCACTTTACTCTTGTACTCCATAGAAAAGATAGGAGAAATGGTTGCCCTGGTAACAAAATATAAATATTTCGCTTTACTTATAAATTTTACATCTGAATTCAAATGTTCCCTACTGTCGGGAACTAAATACATGTCGACACAAAAAATCTGGTATGACAAGCACAGTACACAACTTTCGATTACCGAAGGTAAGAGAAAGTTGTGTGCTGTGCGCCAGTCACACCAGATTTTTAACTTTACATTTGGGTCATTCATTCCACGTCAGTTCAACCAGGCCATTTCACCCAAAATCTCAGATTTTTATGAAACTTGGTATGTTTGTTCTCTGTATAGAGATAAGTAACAGCACCAAATTTCAATTTTTTATCTCACTTTGTTTTCGAGTTATGGCACTTTAAAGTTTTGATTTTTTCACCTTCCGCGGCTTGGAGAATGCCAAACAAAATGTGACATGGAAGAGAAAATAATTTCTCATTTATTTATTTGACCACCAATCTTGATGAAATTTTTATGGTAGGTTCTTTAAACAATAAGGAATTAGAAAAAAAAATATATCGAATCTAAGTTAATCCTAAAATATATAAAAAAAATTCATATTGTTGATTTTTTTACTTTCTCTTACCTATGTATATATGTAATATATATATATAGAGAGAAAGTATTGGATTCATGTCAAAAATTCGATGTCGAGATTTTGATGGATCTTCACGTTTTGAGGTCCCCTGAATCCAAAAAAGTGGTTTTCGCGACATGGTCTGTCTGTGTGTGTGTGGGTGGGTGTGTGTGTGGGTGGGTGGGTGTGTATGTGTGTGTTCAATTTTAAGCCTGAAGGAATTGAGCTATGAGGTTGAAATTTTATATTTAAGTTAAACACCCCCCGGGACCGGGAAAATAAGCTTTTAATCGAAATCGGCCAAAGAGTACTAGTACTTTACTGATGTACTTTTTCAGTTTTTTTCGATTTTCTCAAAATTTGCTCCAACGATTTTTTTTTAAATTCAAAAATCAACTATTTTTTAGTTGCTCTTTAAAATGTATATTCTCATTTTGCGATTGAAATCTTCTGAAGACCACTTTACTCTTGTATTTCATAGGGAAGATAGGAGAAATGGTTGCCATGGTAACAAAATATAAATATTTTCCCATACTTATAAATTTTACATCTGAATTCATATGTTCTGTACTATCGGGAACTAAATATATGTCGAAACAAAAAATCTGGTGTGACAAGCACAGAACACAACTTTCGATTACCGAAGGTAAGAGAAAGTTGTGTGCTGTGCGCCAGTCACACCAGATTTTTTAGTTTTGAAAACGCAAACATGGTTTAGCGCTAAAGCCAATATCTTCCAAAGGGAATGAGATATTCAAGAAATTTTTTTTTCTAAATATTCTACATGAAATGGGCTTTAATTTAGTAAAATAAAAATTTTGTGTATTTTGTTCCCTCTATTTCTAAAGTCCATTGCAAGTTTCAATATATAGTTTTACATGTTAAAAAGGTTTCAAGGGCAAAATGAAAATATACATTTTAAAGAGCATCTAAAAAATAATTGATTTATGAATTTTAATAAAAATCGTTGGAGCGAATTTTGAGAAAATTGAAAAAAACTGAAAAAGTACATCAGTAAAGTACTAGTACTTTTTGGCCGATTTTGTTCAAAAGCTTATTTTGATTGTCCGAAAGGGTGCCTAACTTAAATATAAAATTTCAACCTCCTAGCTCAATCCTTTTATGCTTTCATTTAAACAATGTGTTTTCGTCTGTGTTCAGTAATAAGCAGACACACACACAGTGTTCATTTGAAATCATGAAAGAATTGAGCTAGGAGGTAATTTGAATAAATAAATATTTTTTTATTAATGAATATTTTTTTATTTTCCTTCTCTATGAAAAAGAGGATAGTGATAGTTCGCATGGAGGAAAGAAAGAATTATCAAAATCTAAGCTACCGTAGCATTCGCCAAACTTGAAAATCACTACAGGTCTAATCACTTGAAAAAATTTTTTTTCATAATTTAGTTGGGGGGGGGGGGCGCCAAAAATGACCTGGCACGGAGGCGACAACATACCCAGGAACGGCCCTGTCACGCTCTATTTAGGCAACTTCCCGTTGGAATTCTGAAATGAAATTTTTTATGCATAAAGAGGACGTTCTCGGGATTACAGGAAAATTATTTTCATCCCGAAAGTCCCATAACTTTTTGAGTTATTAATTTTTAAAGTTACGATTTCTCCCATAGGAAATGTATAGAGAAATATTTAAGTATTCTTTTCATTTGTGTATTCCATGAATGTAAACAAATCCTCAAGCAGGCTCTGGTTTGGAATAGGTAGTAATTCTTTTCTTTTCATTAGTAAGAAGCAAAGGCGAGGGTCCGCCGGCAGGCCTCGAGCCAGCTGTCGGGGGGTCCAGGGAGGCGAAGCCCCCTGGCTAGACGTGAACCTTCTCATAATTAAAAAAGGCGAGGGTCCGCCGCAGGCGGGCGACGCGACTAGTAAAATAATAAACAATTAAACTAAACAACAATCAAGCGAGTTGACTTCCTACACCGAGTTCTGACATCCTATAAGAATCGACATTTCGGTCTTCAAGGAAGCTGCCTTCGTCGAGCCGAACACTCCACATAGCCGCCGAAGACATTAATCCGGACACAAACAAAACATCGAATATCTTTATACAGTTAAGCTCAACTCACTCGATTTTCTTGCCAAATGAATAATATTAAAAAAAAAAGAAATTAAATGAACAATAAATAAACTTTAGAACAAAAATAAAAATAAAACTTAACTAATTTAAACGGACCTAGAAATAATAATTTAATATTTAAATAAAATAATCATAACGACATTTCGGTAGCAAAAGGGGAATTTCTCAGGCCAAGTAATTAATCATAATACACGTTTTGAGGAATTCCGTAAATTCGATTAATCTCATTTTTATTTTTTAATGAAATTTAAACAAATAGAATTAAATAAAAATGGACAAATAATTTTATAACCAAATTGAAATTTAATCTCGAATCTAGACATTTTCATAAATAAAATTTGTCTTTATTATAATTTATTATTCTTTTTTTTGCACAATTAAAACCCAGAGTGCGACAAATTATATTTCAGATAATAATCTGGAATTAATACGATTACACAGGCAACAGGGATTAGAAGGCCGAAATAATATTACCCTAATTCTATTCAGAGAATAAGATCTCTGAATAAAATTTCTCTAATTTTAGATTTTTTTAAATTAAACAACTATTTATTTTTCAATAGGGGAAAGTCTGTAATCAAATGTTATTTACGAGAAAAGACAGTTTTTGTGTTTGAGTGACAACACCAGACAAACCCTTGGCGCTATCACCACCAAATTTTTTTATATTCAAGGGCTCTAGAAACTCAATTTAAATTTCGAGTTTGACCTAAATTGTCCAATAATCTTAATAAATTTCGAGTTTCAGTCTAGAATGTAATTTCTTCTTTAAATATTTAATAAAATTAGAATTAATTCTGCTAATCTTTAGTTTTTATTATAAAAATACTATCTGTGATAAGGTAATGTTAATTTCCTTGAAAAACAAATCCATTCAGCAGGGCCGTAACGAGGGCCTGGCAAAACAGGAGCCCGCGACGGGCGCAACTCGCCTGGGGGCGCAAAACAAACCGGACCGACCTCGAAATTAACATACAAATCCCTATAGGAAATTAACATTAGGCCTATGGAAGAAGGCGGAGAGCGATAATGTTTGCAAGTGGAGAGAGAGAGAGAGAGAGAGAGTGATATATGTTTTCCCGGAAACAATTAAAGACACAAATAAATTTTAAAAAAATGGGAATTTAAATAATAATTGATTTTTAATCTAATAAAAAGAAAAGATTTAAATTCCGTTACCATGGCAACCATTTCTATCTTTCCTATGAAGAACAAGAGTAAAGTGGTCTTCAGAAGATTTCAACGGCAAAATGAGAATATACATTTTAAAGAGCATCTAAAAAATAGTTCATTTATGAATTTAAAAAAAATCCTTGGAGGGAATTTTGAGAAAATCGAAAAAAACTGAAAAAGTACATCAGTAAAGTACTAGTACTTTTTGGCCGATTTTGTTCAAAAGCTTATTTTGAGATTCTTCAAAGGTACCTAAGTTAAATATAAAATTTCAATCCGGTAGCTCAATTCCTTCATGCTAGAAAAATGGGTCCACACACACAGACACACACACACACACACACACACACACAGACCAATTTGCGGGACCCACTTTTTTGGACTCAGGGGACCTCAAAACATGTATATCCATCAAAATCTCGACATCGAATTTTTGACATGATCGCAATACTTTCTCTCTCTATATATTTCATATATAGGGTAAGAGAAAGTAAAAATTTGGTGGTCATAGCGCTAAGGGTTTGTCTGGCGTTGACACTCAAACACCAAAACTGTCTTTTCTCGTTAATAACTTCCAAGATTATTGGACAATTTAGGTCAAACTCGAAATTTAGATTGAGTTTCTAGAGCCCTTTAATATAAAAAAAATTTGGTGGACTCGAAATTTATAATCGTGGATGTTATTAACGAGAACATATCAGTTTTTGTGTTTGAGTGACAACAACAGACAAACCCTTGGCGCTATCACCACGAAATTTTTTTTATATTAAAAGGCTCTAGAAACTCATTTTAAATTTCGAGTTTCACCTAAATTGTCCAATAATCTTGGAAGTTATTAACGAGAAAAGAGAGTTTTTGTGTTTGAGTGACAACAACAGACAAACCCTTGACGCTATCACCACGAAATTTTTTTTTATATTAAAAGGCTCTAGAAACTCATTTTAAATTTCGAGTTTCACCTAAATTGTCCAATAATCTTGGAAGTTATTAACGAGAAAAGAGAGTTTTTGTGTTTGAGTGACAACAACAGACAAACCCTTGACGCTATCACCACGAAATTTTTTTTATATTAAAAGGCTCTAGAAACTCATTTTAAATTTCGAGTTTCACCTAAATTGTCCAATAATCTTGGAAGTTATTAACGAGAAAAGAGAGTTTTGGTGTTTGAGTGTCAACGCCAGACGAACCCTTGGCGCTATCACCACCAAATTTTTTTATATTAAAGGGCTCTAGAAACTCAATCTAAATTTCGAGTTTCACCTAAATTGTCCAATAATCTTGGATGTTATTAACGAGAAAATATCAGTTTTTGTGTTTGAGTGCACAACGACAGACAAACCCTTGGCGCTATCACCACCAAATTTTTTTGATATTCAAGGGCTCTAGAAACTCACTCTAAATTTCGAGTTTCAGTCTAGAATGTAATTTCTTCTTTAAATATTTAATAAAATTAGAATTAATTCTGCTAATCTTTAGTTTTTATTATAAAAATACTATCTGTGATAAGGTAATGTTAATTTCTTTGAAAAACAAATCCATTCAGCAGGGCCGTAACGAGGGCGTGGCAAAACAGGAGCCCGCGACGGGCGCAACTGGGCTGGGGGCCCAAAACAAAGCGGGCCCACCTAGTTGTGAGCTGCACGAGGTTTTTATTATTTTGGGAATGAAATTTTATTTTGAATATTAAAAATTTAAAAATTAGTACGCCAGCCCCCCCCTCCCCCTCACATGTGGTTTAAAAAACAGTTAAGAATAAAAAAAAGTGCAGGAAGTAGATTTGAACTCGCGAAGTTTGGTTACGTGAGAATGGAAAAAAAAAATATTGGACCAATTAACCACTTGAGCCACACTTTATTTACTTGATATAAGGAAATATAAGCCATATAAGAAATATGAAATAAAAGAGGTAATAAAAAAATTTTAATATTTCACATATGATATATCATTTTTCATTACTTTTTATGCTAATTAATAATTTCTAATCAAAAATTCAATTGCATTCATAGTTTTCAAATAATTCAATGGGCAAACGTCAGATTGTTTATGCCTTGATATAATTAAACCAAAAACTCTAGCTAACATATGATACATGTTATTAATTCTTGAATTCCCCCTGATTCCAGAGAACTAAAGCCCTTTTAATTATATGATCTAATTTGGGAGTTATTGGCGATCAAAGTTAAGCTTATTTTCGATCTTAATGACATCAACACTCTCAATTCTATATATTTTCGAAAAAACTTATTTAGCATTGTCTGATTAAAACGAAATTTTCACCAGAGATTTTTAATTAAAAAATGAGTTTTTTTCTAAAGTTTCATTGAGATTGGTAAAGAAATAAATAAAATATTGACTATTTTGTAAATTGAGTTTTTGAATTCGGGATCTCAGGCTTCAAGCCTAGACCCGGTTCATAGACGGCTCTCTTTACCCATCCGGGATTCCGAATTCAAAAACACAATTTACAAAATAGTCAATATTTTATTTATTTCTTTACCAATCTCAATGAAACTTTAGAAAAAAACTCATTTTTTAATTATAAATCTCTGGTAAAAATTTGGTTTTAATCAGACAATGCTAAATAAGCTTTTTCGTTAATATAGAAAATTGAGTGTTGATGTCATTAAGATCGAAATTAAGCTTAACTTTGATCGCCAATAACTCCCAAATTAGATCATATAATTAAAAGGGCTTTAGTTCTCTGGAATCAGGGGAAATTCAAGAATTAATGACATGTATCATATGTTAGATAGAGTTTTTGGTTTAATTACATTAAGGCATAAACAATCTGACGTTTGCCCATTGAATTATTTGAAAACTATGAATGCAATTGAATTTTTGATTAGAAATTATTAATCAGCATAAAAAGTAATGAAAAATGATATATCATATGTGGAATATTAAAATTTTTTTAATACTTCTTTTATTTCATATTTCTTATATGGCTTATATTTCCTTATATCAAGTAAATAAAGTGTGGCTCAAGTGGTTAATTGGTCCAATTTTTTTCCATTCTCACGTAGCCAAACTTCGCGAGTTCAAATCTACTTCCTGCACTTTTTTTTTAAATCATATTATCAATTTCCTTTTATTTTTAATGCTAACTTATAATTTAATTTATCTGTCATTATAACGAGAGAAAGGATTTGTCGAATATAAATTTTGGTAACTCTATGTTTAGGGAATTTTGACAAATTTTTAAATAATTTTTTTTTTATTTATGTTGGCATGAACGAATCTGGAGGAGCAAATGAGCAGGGTATTATCACAGGTTAATGAGGAACTTGGCCAAAAAAAAAGGTTAGGAAACACTGGATTATGGGGGGGGAAGGGGGCAAGTTAGACACTTGCGACAGGAGCTTGTTACGGCACTGCCATTCGGACTTGCTCAAAGACCTCTACTGTCAGATATTAAAAAATTATTATCCCGCGGGCCGGGCGGGGAACGGGCCTACGGGCCAACCCGTACCCGTGCAGGGCTCTAGTCTGAATTAAATGAAAGGGTATTCATTCTTTACAAAATCTAATCTAGAATGTGAAAACTTTTAGACATCCGAGATATCCTTTACTATTAAAAAGATATAGCTAAAATTGTAAACAAATGTCTCGATTGTCTTATGAAACCTAAAGGGGATCGCTTGTTGAAGGGATACAGTCACAATGAATTATTTAATCATCTTATAACCCTAAAGGGGAGATTTGTATTAATTATTTCATTAAAAGTATGGTGTTACAATAAGGTTTTTGAATTTAGTTTTAACATAGATGGTACAAAATATTATTATTAAATCATTCCAAAATTACATTTACGCCAACTCGACCACTTCTGAACCCGACCATTTTTGATTTGGCTGAAACTTTGTCATCTTTTTATACCCTATTGAAAACGTGTCTGAGAATTTTTTCAGATTTTTCGACCCAGCCAAAAAAAAGTTATAGCATTTTCAAAAAACATCGATTTTTTTTTCACATAACCGTAAAATTGTCAAAAATTAACTTATCGGGACGTTTTTTTTTTTTGAAATTTTTGTCTTTAAATGTACTTTTCAGAAATAAATATGACAAAATTTTACAGATTCATCTTGAACGTTTTTTTTTGACATTTTCGGAAAAAAACAAAAATTTCGGGATGAATGACACTTTTTTAATTTTTTTTTTTTTTTTATAAAAAACTTTGATTTTTTCTACAAATGCTCTGAAAATTTCAGAGGGGGATTATTTTGCATTCTATTTTTTTTTTTTTTTTTTAAATTGAAAAAAAATTTTTTTTTTTTCTTCGCTTATTTATCATGACGGTGCTCTTAAATTTCTTCCAGGATTGACTGAGATTCTAGAAAATTGAAGAAAAAATAATAATAATAATAATTAGAGGTGATGAAAATCGAGAAAATTCCATTTATCCTGAAAAAATTAGAAATTAGTTGTGTATTCAACTACTGAAGAATTTGAAGCGTCAAGTAAATGCTTAGAAACATGGGCGTAACTAGGGCGTGACTGGGCGCACAGCTCACAACTTTCGGTAATCGCAAGTTGTGTTCTGTGCTTATCACACAAGATTTTTTGTGTCGACATGTATTTAGTTCCCTGGACATTATGAATTTAGTGGAAAATATTTATATTTCGTTACCAGGGCAACCATTTCTCCTATCTTTTCTATGGCAGAGTAAAGTGGTCTTCAGAAGATTTCAATTCACCATAATCGTTGCTGTTAAGCAATGCCAAGCATCTGGGATCTGGGATTGGTGACCCCCTGAAATCAGCGTGTAGAACGTCCCCCGGTAGCCATCGGTATTATAAAAAAAAAATTTTTTAATAATATGTAAAATTAAAACCCTAATGGCCTCTGCAGCCGAAAAGGGGGGAATTAAAAAAAAATTTCAATGACAACATGAGAATATACATTTTAAAGAGAATCTAAAAATTAATTGATTTATGAATTTAAAAAAAAAATCGTTGTAGCGAATTTTGAGAAAATCGAAAAAAACTGAAAAAGTACATCAGTAAAGTACTAGTACTCTTTGGTCGATTTTGTTCAAAAGCTTATTTTCACGGTCCAGGAGGGTACAAGAGTTAAATATAAAATTTCAACCTCGTAGCTCAATTCCTTCATGCTTAAAAGTGAACATAGACACACACACACACACACACAGCACACACACAGACCATGTCGCGAAAACCACTTTTTTTGATTCAGGGGACCTCAAAACATGAAGATCCATCAAAATCTCGACATCGAATTTTTGACATGAATCCAATACTTTCTCTCTATATATATATTACATATATACATAGGTAAGAGAAAGTAAAATAAATTTATAACCTATTTGTTTATTTATATTTTGTTACCATGGCAACCATTTCTCCTATCTTTCCTATGAAGTACAAGAGTAAAGTGATCTTCAAAAGATTTCAAGTGCAAAATGAGAATATACATTTTAAAGAGCATGTAAAAAAATAGTTGATTATGAATTTAAAAAAAATAAAATAGTTAGAGCGAATTTTGAGAAAATCGAAAAAAAATCTAAAAAAAAAGTACATCAGTAAAGTAGTATTATTTTTTGGCGGATTTTGTTTAAAAGCATATTTACACGAGTTCGGGGGATGCCTAACTTAAATATAAAATTTCAACCTCCTACCTCATTTCCTTCATGGTTAAAAATATTCACACAGGCCAATTTGCGGGACCCACTTTTTTGGACTCAGGGGACCTCAAAACGTGTATATCCATCAAAATTTCGACATCGAATTTTTGACATGATATATTTCATATATAGGGTAAAAGAAAGTAAAAATATATAGGCCTATATTTTTTTTTTTTAAATTGAGCAGATGTTTTCAGTTCGGGCAATATAATAATAATATATTTTTTATTTTATTGATTTTTTAATTGATTCTGAGAAGCCGATTGTTTCGCTTGCAGACGGCTTGACCTTGGGCCGAAAGCAGATGATTTAAGAAAGTATCTCTCTCTCACTTGCACTCACCCGGCTTTTCACTCTCTTTCTACTCGATGAATAAATCAAAAGGAAAGCAAATTAATTTAACATTAATGATTCTCGTTCTTTTGAAAAGACCAGTTCTTTATTTATTTATTTTTTTTTCTACTATTATGCCCTGTTAAATAATTAGTCAACTAATATTTGTTGATATTAAAATCAAGAGATTATAGCTAACTTATTAAATAACAAACGAAACAGGCCAAAAATTATCAATATTAGTTGCAAGAGGTTTAATTGGCATGGAAGTTAGTTGCAGGTCGAAATGCATTTTAGGAATAAATAAATAAAATTTATTATTTATTATCTTGAATATCTTTAATTGATTGATGTTTTGGATGTCTTAACTTCAGTGGCGTAGCGAGGGGGGTGCAAGGGGGGTCATGATGCCCCGGGCGCTGCTCACAAAGGGGCGCCAAATGGTCCGCAAATAAAATATTTTTGTCTCGATATACATATAGACCTATATAGTTTTCGTCGATATATGAGAATATACATTTTAAAGAACATCTAAAAAATAATTGATTTTTGAATTTTAATAAATATCGTTGAAGCGAATTTAGAGAAAATCGGAAAAAACTTAAATATTAACACTAAAGTATTAGTAGTTTTTTTGCCTATTTTGTTTAAAAGCTTATTTTCACCTCATAGGGGGGGGTGACTAACTTAAATATAAAATTTCAATTTCTCAATTCCTTCATGCTTAAAATTGACACACACACACACCCAAACAGAATATTTTTGATGCATATTTCGGCCTTTTTAATTGCATAATTTGAAGTTTTTTAGTGTTTTTTTTTTCTTGTAAATGTATTGGGTGTCCAGGCATTCTTATTTAAGCCATTCGGATGTCAAATGGCTTAAATAAAATCATCGGACTGCCTGGGATCCGAACCCCTGACCCTTGGTTTAGAAGGCAAGCACGCTAGCCACTAGACCAAGCCCGAGGGCTCGAGCCCTGCTTATAAATTTCATCACATCTTCTAATATAGCGACGAAAATTATATATACGTATGTCGACACAAAATATCTGGTGGGACAGTCACACCAGATTTTCAAAAATATTTTATTTTGGAACTTTTCGAATTTTCGGCGACTTTTTACTTTTTCAACCAATGCGCAAATTTTCGGCGAGTTATATTATACCGCCCCCATAATAATTTTGTATATTTTATATAGTTTTCGAATGGAGGGGGGGCGCTAAAAAGGTATTGTACCCCGGGCGCGAGTTAAGCTCACTACGCCACTGCTTACCTTATTTTATCAATTAATTTTGTGAATTTCAGACCTGATGATGGTTATTATTAACCGAAATCAATTTGCCGCGGTTGGTCGTCAATAAAAAATCCTGATAAAAAATTTTATTTATTTATTTCTAAATTGCATCTCCGCCTGCAACTAACTTCAACCTCTTGCAACTAATATTAACTTATTAAATGCTCTCAGACTCTCTTCTACTATCTAATTTTCTTGAAAATAACTAAAATTAAAATAAAAAGAAAAAGGCCTTCGGGAGATGATCGCAATACTTTCTCTCTCTATAGGGTGAGAGAAAGTAAAAAAGTAATAAGAGACCTTCTGAAAATGGCAAAATCTCAACTTTGAGCCTCTGACATACTTTTTGGAAGATGATTTTTTTTTTTTTTAATTTATTCTCAAAATAATCTAGTTTTATATAAAAAAATTTGGCTCCGATATCTTAAAAATTTTTTGAGATATTCGCCCAGAAAGAGAAAAGTTTCTCAAGAAATTTTTTTCACGTCCCTATCTAGATAATTTTCGTCTTAGAGACGACTCGTCCATGTAAATGCAATGGGCCATTGGAATCTATTGGAATATCATCTAAATAAGAGTATTATTATTTTTTGCTTATGATTTTTTCGTTCCCTGACTTTTGATAATCCGATGTTAACTGGATGACGTTCCACACGCGAAACGGCTGTGCTGTGAGTCGAGTGAATAAAAGACAAGATTTTCCTATCCACTACAATAAATCAATAAATTCTTTAGAAAACGATGATGAAATTTTTCATTCTCTATATTACGCTTAAACATCAAATAAACAAATAGTAACAAGTATTCACAGATGATGAAATTAATTAATTTTTCATATTCTGATATATAATATTTAAAAGGAAGACAGGCAATAATTTAGAAAATACCCCCCCCCCCCTCCTCCCCCCTCCACCCTCTCTTTCTCTATATCTCGACTGATCGAGATCAAAGCCCGCCAATGCTGAATTGCAAATATTTGTTGTATGATTAAATAGTAAAATATATACATATAAAGATATGAAAATTCTATCTAACAGCCCCCCCCCCCTCTTCCCATGCATTTTGGAAAATAGTACAAATATCATCTCGCCTTTCATTTAGAAAGGAAAATTCAATATAAATTCAACCAAGTGTAAATGTTATTTTATTTTAGTTAAACAAAAACAAAAAAAATAAATAAATAAAAATAAATATACATATATATATATATATAGATGCTTTTACTTTAATATGGAATCAGAAAAAAAGAAAGAGATGATAATAATAATAATAATTATGGAGGAAAATAATTTTTTTTTTTTTTTTGACTCTTTTATAAATATAAACAAAGAAAATCTTGTGTGACTGGCCGCACAAAACACCTCACCATGGGCGTAACTAGGAGGGCGCCGGAGGGGCCTGCCGGTCAAAAATGTCAAAATAAATTTGGAAAATCGATTTTTAATCATTTTCAGAACGTTTTGAGACTAAAATTTCATTGTTTTTGCTTGAATATTTTATATACTAAGTTATTCAGTCAATATCAAGGCCTAAATGTGTTTATTTAATTAAAAAACAATAAATTAGAAAATGAAAGAGGCAGTTAAAATTTGAAGATGTAAAAGGCAATAAATAAACCCCCATTTTATGTGGTCGTAGTTAAATAAAAAAAATGTCTGTAGCTTTATAATTGATTGAAAAGACCAGTTTTGCATTTTTCCACAAATCCAACGAATAATAAGAGAGATAGAGAGATTTTTTAAAAAGCGAATCTGCGCGTGAAGAAAAGCCTAGACGAGAGTGAAGCGAGGCTCCCTGGCTGCACTCTGGGCGCAGATCGAATTAGAAAAAACAAATTGATGCTCTCCCATCATTTGAAATTATTGACAAATTGATTGATTTCATCTTTTTATGCTTTTATAAAATTCTATTCGAAACTTTATTTAACTATAAGAATAAAAGAATGCATATTTATCTATAAAAAATTCAATTCTTTGAGAAAAAATAAAATTTCAAAATATTTTCTCTTCAATCAAAGAGATGCTTATTTCTCATAAATATATTAAATAAAATCCATCCCGTTAGACCTTTAGTTCAGTGCTTGTTAAACTTTTTGAGTCGCGGCCCCGTTGGGAACCAAATATAATAAATATCTCACGGCCCCCCCCTATTTTTTTTTTTTTTTTTACATTCTCTTGTCTATGTGTGTTCAATTTTAAGCATGAAGGAATTGAGCTAGGAGGGTGAAATTTTATATTTATTTATTTATTTATAGTGTCTAACCCCCCTGAGACGTTGAAATAAGCTTTTAATCAAAATCAGCCAAAAAGTACTAGTACTGATGTAATTTTTCAGTTTTTTTCGATTTTCTCAAAATTCGCTCTAACGATTTTTTTTTTAATAATAAATCATTTAAATTAAATTTTACACTATGATATTTAACTACCCTACAGCAGCCCTACAGTAATAAAAGATCGAAATATCGCTTGTGTTCAAATAAATATAACAGCCATGTGATGATGAAGAATTGAAAGATTTTATATCTATACTAAATATATAACTATCATTTATTTGGCAATATTCTCTGACTGCTTAATTAATTTTTTTTTATCTCGTTCAATTTTTATAATTCTTCCAAATGTCCAAAAAAAAAAAAAAAATTATCTTAAAAGCTGTTAAATTGTTATTTTTAATTTTTCTTAGAAACGAGGGGAAGGGGGAGAGGCGGCTGGCGCCTTTTCTAAGCAACGACAATCAGAGCGGAGGGGAGGGGGCTGCTGTCACCAGCGACCCTCCCTCCTTTGGCCAATTTAAGAGCCCAAAATAATTAACATTGAAAATGAATAAAATTCTGAAACTTCAATCGTCTATAACTCGGAAACGGCGCATCCAATTCGCTTCGGATTTTTTGTAATGAGTTTAGAATTTCTTAGAGAATATTCACATGCAACTAAAATTGAATAATTAAGAATATATTTTTTCTTTAATCTAACCATTCGTTCAACCAATCAAATGATATTAAAAAGGATCATCGTTCTATATTCTCTGAAATTTTCCCTTTTACCTGTATATAAAATTTTCAGTTTTTTTTTTTTTTTTTTTAACATTCACACTTTTTTCTCATTCGCACTCACACTCACACACACATTCACACAGTCTTTTCGGCAACTTCGACGATAACCGTTGTAATATATATTATCTATTAGGGGTTCAGGCATTTCTATTTAAGCCATCTGATATCCAAATGGCTTAAATAAAATCATCGGACTGCCTGGGTCCGAACCCGCGACGTTTGGTATAGGAGGTAGGCACGCTACCTACTACGCCACACCCGGGGGCTTTTTTTTATTTTTTATTTCTCTTACTTATTCTCTAGTTACGCCCATGTAAACAAATAATATTAATTTATAATGAGATAATTAAGTAAATATAGGAGGCCAGGAAAGGT
Source organism: Euborellia annulipes (assembly GCA_023213315.1). Taxonomy (NCBI): domain Eukaryota; kingdom Metazoa; phylum Arthropoda; class Insecta; order Dermaptera; family Anisolabididae; genus Euborellia; species Euborellia annulipes. The sequence continues at coordinate 15,875 of JAKCPI010005763.1, forward strand.
TCTACCATTACAATATATATATAATACAATAATCAAAACCCTGACATCGAATTTCCTTTTTTTTTTTCATTCAACACAATGTTCCACATTTTATTAAGCCTATATCCATCTTCTTTGTTGATATTATTTGGATGTTTATTAATATCTATAGACACTTTGACTTTGCTTTTCCACCATTCATTTTGAAGGTGAAGCGTTTTGACATTGTCTAAATTTATTTTATGGCCAGTTGTTAGGACATGTTCTGCAAGTGCAGACTGATTTGGATGTTTCAATCTGATGGCTCTCTCAAGTTCAGACATTCTTGTTGAGATCTTTCTGCTTGTTTCACCAATATATACTTCTTATAGTAATGTTACCTGTGATATATATGTTGGTTTATTATTATTAAAATTAAATTTATTTTGGTAAATAGATTAATAAATAAATCGTGAGAGTAAAATAATTTCTAAGAAAAGTGAATTAAGAATTTTGAATTTTTGCGCTTAAAAAAAAAAAAAAAAATTACTAAGCAAATTTAACTTGAAAAGAAAATAATCAATTAAAAAAGAATTTATTATAATTTAATTTAAAAGAAAATATTTTTTTTTTTAAATTTAAAAAATAAATTTTAATAATATTTTTTTTTATTCGGTTTGCATCGGGGGGTGAGGAGGGGGGTAAGGGGAGAATTCTTCGCCTATTAATACAACTTTTCCGTTTTTTTCTTTCCTTTTTGGTTTTCTATTTTCTCTTTTTTTTTTCTTTTTCTTTTTTTTTTTTTTTTCTTTTTTTTTTTTTCCTTATTTTTTGTTCTTTTGTTTTTATTTTATTTTTATTTTTAAAAATAATTAAATGGATGATCTATATGAATGATGAAACGACTATAAAAACAAAGAAAAGAAGAAAATTTAAGAGGAATCTGGGAAAAATTTTTTTCTACAAGCCCCCTAAAAGCTTATTTTGATGAGAAAACATCAGTATTTTTTTTTTTTATCATAACAAGTGCCTCAAAACTCCAGTCATATTTATACAATAGTTTTTTTTTTTTAACATTCACACTTTGTTTTCTCATTCACACTCACATTCACACACAAATTCACACAGCTTTTCGCAACTTAGCCATTTAAGACTTTTAACATACTTTATTTTTAATAAATATCTATTGGGGATCCATTTCATATTCATTATTATAAATTTATCATACTAAAAAAATATTTTTTATATAACATTATGAGATTTATATTAATTTTTAATATTAATTAATATTTTTGGTAATTAATTTAAATATATTAATAAATATATTTTTTTTTATATTTTATTTTTTGTAACTATTTTTCCATTAAACTAATATAATTTCTTTTTTTAATTGACTAATCAACAGCATTAGAAGAGAATGATTGCGAAATTTAATTTTTTTATAATATATATATCAAAACGACCTGTGAAATAAAATAATTTTTAAAGATTTTTCCTTCATGAGAAAATTTTTGCTCCATAATTTTCCAAAAAAAGCCAATTTGATGATATATTAACATTACTTCAATGGAAAATCCAATGTTTTCATCTTTTCTATATGGCGGCTGTGACGTCATTTAGGCGACAACTTTTTATTCCAAAGCTTCCCTCCCCCTCCCGGTTTGCATCCTCTTGACATTTGCCTCCTTTTTCTTCCCGGGCTTTCAGCTCTTCTGTCATCTCGTATTTTAATTGTGTTTAATTATAATGAATTTATGATTTTTAAATTGGATTCAGCTTAAAAATCAACTTCGACAGGTATGTAATTTAATTTAATATTTCAATTGTAACTAACCCTTGTTTTATATTTTAATGTCACATCAATCAAATGTAAATTCCACTAATAACAATTTTTTGCAAATTTTCCTTCTATTTACTATTAAATCGAGCTAATATTCATATTCTTTAACTATTTTTAGATTAAATAAATTAATAAATGACTTTACATCGCATTTAGATTAAATTTTAAAAGAATTTAATATCAGTGGTTAATTATTCTTTTCACAACTCACATATTTCTTTCTTTCTTAAAAGGTTTTCATATTAGAATTTATTAAATTACATGTTTGTAATTAATTAAATAGGGAGTGGGATTCTAATATTCAATTCGAAATATATATATATAACGATCAAGTTTCCTTTTTGACATCCAACAGGTGCAATATTTATTTTATTTATTAGAGTCAACTTTAAATATTTATTTCCATTGGCTTTAAAAAAAATAATTATAATTCGTTTTTCAATTTTAAATATTTTTTAAATTTGTTAAAATTTAATTATACTTGAATATTTCTGTAGAGAATCAGTTCAAGCATCTTCGATTGGCCAGTTCCATTCTCTCATCTTTGCCTTTGCTAAATTCTCGCCTTGACTTCTGTCAATTAAAATAATAAATGTTTATTTTTTTTATATTTTTATATAATTTCATCAAATCCCTAGCAATTGCATCTATATCTATTTTTTTTTTACTGAAGTCATGGGCCATGTCATATCTTTGATTGTTCTTCCTTTTAACATATTCACATTCTTTCTAATTTTATAATTATTTCAACATTAATATGGTAATTGACTTAATTCCATCATATATAATTGTGTGTAATTATTGATAATACTTAGGCCTATTTGTAAATTTGGATACACTCAGACAGGAATGTCATTTTTCATTTCATACTAAAAAGGAGACTAATTAAATTAATTAATTAAATATCTATCTAAATTTATTTATTTAGATTCATTTCAATGGGATAAAAGTTTAAAAATATTCAATTTTTGCATTTTTAGTTTATTAAATTCCAATATATATATATATATACTAATATAGTTTCTCATGACATTAATTTGCTAATATATATATATATAACCTAAATAGAAAGTTTATATATTTATTATTTTGGCATTTGCATATCGTTTTGACCATTATTCTATAAATATATATACATTGACATCATTTTTATCAATTGGGTGATTGAATTTTGAGTGAGTAATAAGAATTTATTTTTATTCAAGAAATAATTAGAAAAATTCCTATCCTACTTGTCATTGGAATGAGACAATTTTGAGTTTATTTGGGCTAAAATATATAACTATATATAATAATATAACATAATTCAACGATTCTCCATCCTGGCTTGCTACGGTGAGCCAGATAAGAGAAAAAGAGTCTAATATTGAATAAATATTTTCTTTTTCAGATGAGAGCAGTCAGTGAGAGTCTTGTCAGTGCAGTGCAATTTGGGAGCTGATGCTGAGCCAGGAGGCTTCGAGTGATCTTCAACTTCACGGAAGGTGAATATTCTATTTGTTTACTGTGGGTTTTATTTCCATAATGAATGCATCAGTTCCCTTACCTTATTGTAATTAAAATTAAGGTTTCCTTATGAGAAACTAACATCATTCATTTGATAAGAGGGCGTAGTCAGGTATAGTCCTTGTGGCTAAATAACATAGAAAAAGGGAGTCTAAATGACCACAAAACAGCGAAGAAATCGCGAGGTTGGGCAGAAACCTCCAGGACTTCTATTATTTTTATAAAAAAAAAATAAAAAAGGGGTAATTTTTGTTTTTTTGGCTATCCTGACTACGGCACAGATAAGAGAAAGAGTCTAATAAATCTTTTTTTTTTCAGATTAGTGCAGTGCAGTGTAGTGTAGTGTAGTGCAAGTGTCGAGCTGGAGGCTGAGCCAGGAGGCTTCGGGTGATCTTCAACTCCGTGGCAGGTGAATATTCTATTTGTTTTTTACTTACAAGGGGAAGTCGGACATGTGGGTCCGATTTTTTAAACTTATAGGATTTGAAGATTAGTATCTGGACATCAATTTCTAAAGCAGTACGATGCGCTTCTCAAAACACTCAAAATCACTTTGAAGACTATCAAGATTTCCGAGTCTATAAGTTTGAATAATTTTGTTTATATGTAAACAGTGTCTGGTAGCCGTGAGAGTAAGCGCAACAGTCTGGTAAACAAGGAGTCGCCAGTTCGATGGTTGTTTGGACATTTTTTTTTTCTTTCAATTCACCGTCCGTATATACTATCACTCATATTAAAATTTATAAAATTGAAATTAAATTAACAAAATATTTTTTCAATAGAAATTAACATCTTTTATTTTTACCATTCGTTACACACTGAAAATACGAATATTATATTATAAATGTAAATTTAAAATATTTTATTAATTTAATTTCAATTTTATAAATTTTAATATGAGTGATAGTATATACGGATGGTGAATTGAAAGAAAAAAAAAAATGTCCCCAACAAGCATCGAACTAGCGACTTTTTTACAGACTGTTGTACTCCACGCTACCAGACACTGTTTATATAAACAAAATTATTCAAACTTATAGAGCTCGAAATCTTGATAGTCTTCAAAGTGGATTTTCTGAGTGTTCTTGAGAAGCGCATCGTACTGTTAGGAAATTGATGTCCAGATACTAATCTTCAAATCTATGAGTTTGAAAAAATCGGTGACACATGTCGCACTCCCTTGTTAGTAAAACATACTTGTGAGTATGTACAGTCCCGTCCATACACACACACACATATATACACATTCATAAAATGCCCACACACACACATATATATTATATATATATATTAACATTTTCTAATTTAGTTTTATCTTTTTTTTTGCAGATTTCGAGAACTTCGAGCCAGTAGAAACAGAACAATCGTAAGTTTTTGTATGGTGCAAAGCTTATTAAAGGGGGATTAGATTAGCTTTTTTGGATGTTTTTTTTACAGCTGTCCTAAATATGATTAAATTTTTTTTTCAAAATTTCAATAATTCATTTTTTTGTCTTTTAATTTAATTCATTAAATTTGCATTTTCAAATATTCAAATTTCATAAATTTGCTTTCATTAAAAAATTTCTATAAAATTTTAATTCTCAAAATTTAATTTAATTTCTTTAAAAAAAAATCATATTAAAATTGCTCCCCTGACATGCGCTCGACCGATGGATGCCTCGGAGGGACTTGATTCATCATCATCTTGGTACCCAGGATTTAAGGTGTGTAATTTCTATCTAAACGAATACAAAGTTAAATGTATTCACTTTTCGATTGATCTAATTTATAAAATTCATTTTTATACCTTAACTGCAGATTAGATTAGTGAATTAAATATAAAGGGAGGTGGGATGCACCATACCAACGAGAACGAGAGTTGGGAGAGTGGGTTTTTGTTTATTTTTGAACCTGTAGCTTCTTCTCGTGAATTAATTAGTGGAGAATCAACGAGCATCTCTTTCATTTTAGGCCTCTGTTGGAGATTTGTTGTTGTTGTTGTTAGTTTCAGGTGTCTTCTCTAATTTTTAGCTAGGTCGTTTTGTTGTTAGGATCCCTCGATTTGTTTTTATTTTAAGTTCCAACGGAGACCTAAAATGAAAGATATTCTCGTTGATTTCTTCCATGAACGATTCATATGGAGATGCGGTCAGATCTAATTGAGAGATCGAAGCCCAGGTTCCAAGTGTCCTTGTGTTTTGTTGACGCATTTTGGAGTCTGATATGTTTTTGTATCTTTGAGGGTGGGTTTGAGGTGGCTCTATGAGTTTAAACGAGTCAGGGAAGGGTTGCCGTTTCTCCAGGAATAGCCTGGAGGGTGTAAATTGCAACCCTTGAGGCTAGGAACCCGAGGGCTCTACCGATCTGATGGTGGAGACGGGGTTACAAATACTCTCTCTATTGTCTTCGTATTTTGTGTTAGACTAGGTAGGATCTCTTACTCTCTCTGTCAGCCCCCGCACTCGTTTGCTTGTAATCCAAATCACGTTCATTCTCACTGATACGATTCCTTCAGACTCCCGGTTTACGGTAAATATATATATATATATATAAAGTATATATAATATTATATTCGGCAAGCAAGAGATATAATTAATTATTTAAAACCTTATTTGGTGTTTATTTTTTATTTAGTGTTTATGTGACTGTAAAAAAGTGAGTGAAGAGAGAAAATTTTCAATATTTTTTGGACAAAATTAAGGTAAACATAAATAAATTAGAACACTAATTCATAATTCTTATAAATTAACTGATAAGAAATAAGGCTAATTTAAATTTTTTTTTTCAGGTCAGGAATTATAACATTAATAACACAATTGAGACATGTAAATATATTCCATAAATAAATAATTATTGTCAGAAAACTAAAAGAGATAATTTTTTTTGTTTTTACTTTTAATTAGTGAATATTTGTGTGAGAGAAGAGAAAAAAATCTCGCAAATGAAAGGTAAATAGTACACTAACTTGATATTCTCATAATTAACTCATGAGTGTCAATACTAATTCAATTTTTTTTTTTTTTTAGGACGACTCATTTTCATAAAAAAATAATAATATTTATCCAAAAGAGCGACGGAAGATGTGCTCACTATACATCTGACTTTATAATAAATATATATAAAATCCCAGCGATGCAGAAAGTTGTATTTGTCTTCACAGCTCATCGATTCTAATCTTTTCATTTGCCTTTTTCTTTAAGCAACGAAGTCAAAATTTTAATTTATGCTCTTATTCTGTAATTGAATGTTTTTCCTACTAGATATTAGAGGAGTAATTGCTAAAAGGTAATTTTTTTAATATTATAAAATTAATATATTATACATTTAAATAATTTCTATTGAATATTATTAGTTAGAATAAAAATTTTTTTCAGATAACTTGTAGATGATCTTCTAAAATATAGAAAACAGAAAATTGACAATTTTGATCCTCAAGCAAAAAACCGTCCAGAAAAGAATTATATTATATTTGCCACTCACTCATACTGTTCAGTCCCTGAATGAAACGCCACCCGCAAAACGCCAACTAGCACAAATTGACCGTTAGAAGGCAAACTCCCAAGACCAGCGCGCATGCTCTGTGAGTAAGCTTTCACCCCTCTATAAAAGGAGCGTCGCTGGCTCTCTGCTCTTGAACGCCGCAAAGGGGTTTTTTAACAAATAATTTTCCCCTTCTCTCTCTCTCTCTTTCTCTTACAGCGTCCCACAAGACAGAGCCCTCCTCGCACATTAGTGGTCAAAGTGGCAACACTGAAACCACAAAAACATACATTGTATTAGGATTTTAGGGATGTTTTATCTGTGATGTTAGTTTTAAGTTTTAGAATTAGTATCCCTCCCCTGATCATTGTAAGCCCCCAATTTTTGTTTATTTTATTGTAAATAGTCAAAATAAATTCTTTCAATCAATCAATCAAATCTCTGCTCTCATTCGCCGTTCTGCCTTCATTCGACACACAACTACGCAAGTCGCAACCGGGAATCAACACTAAATCAACAACTCTCTTTCTCTCTCCTGCCTTGAGTAACTTACAATTACGTCAAGTCGAAAGCGGGAATCATCATTCTAAACATTCAACTCTCATTCTCCCTCGCCTCGAGCACACTTACAACGGCGTCGTCGCAAGCGGAAATCAACACTCTCAAGAGCCAAGCAAACTTGCTTCTCTATCAACCGTCAACTCTCATCAAGCATTCAATCATCAACTCACATCAAAGAAGTCATCAAGCATATTTATTTATTTTTGTATTTAAATTCGTTTTATACAAACTTCAACTTTCATCGTTATTAAATTATTATTTTAAAACAACTCTTTTTTTTTGAGAATCACCCGGTATCCTTTCCTGGATCCAACACATACATTTTGCAAATTATTTCCTTTGATAAAATTGAAACAAGTCGAGAATTGAAGTGGCTCAAGTTGAATTACTTAGAAGAAAAGAAAATTTCATCCACGTAAAAATTCCAACATTCAAGAATTGAAATTGACTCATTTGTGTCTGTTACTAGAGGGTGAGATTATCTCGGAGGAGATTTCTCGAACACGAACGAGCTAACATTCCTTAATCTTCAGCTTATCCTCCTCAAGCTATTCACCACCTCATTCAAGAAACTTTTCTATAAATCATTTTGGCATCATTTACTAATATTAAAATACTGGTAGATCGAAGAATGTCCTAGAATTTGTTTCTTTTTATTTTCTACCACTTTCAAGAAACAAGGAAAAATAATTTTTTTTTTTAAATGACCACAAGCTGCTAGAGTAAGACCATTTACTCACTGGATCGAAGGGCTATAAAAGAAGATGAAGATAATTTTTTGGGGGACTTGGAACCTCTACGTGGTGTCTTCTAGTAACTTTGTCTTATCTAAAAGATTCGGCTAATCCTTAACAACAGCAAAATACTTGAAACAGAATTGTAAAAAGATGAAATTATAAAGTGGCCCGATAAAAAATAAAAATTTTAGTATATTGTTACAAGCTCAGGCATTCCAAAAAAGGACGTTTCATTGCCTTAAAATTTGAATCGTTTCTTACAAAATTTATATGATTATATGAATCTGGTCTGACAAGCATAGAACACAACTTTCAATTACCGAAGGTAAGAGATAATTGTGGTGCTGTGCAACAATCACACCAGATTTTTTATTACATAATTCCTAGAGGAACCACGAGTGGTTGGATGAGACGTGCCAAAAATGAGCAGGCATGGAGGCGACATCTTAGCCAGGGCCGGCCCTGGCCATCTTTACACCCTAAACTTATAATTATCTTATCAACAGTGTATTTTTTTCAAATTTAACATAAGCCAAGGGACTGACCCCTGGATCGAGGTACACGACTTTGAAATAAAAAAATGTAAATTTATTTAAATTCAAAATTTATGTTCAATTTGAAAAAATAAAATTATCCGCAATCAAAAATGTCAAAGTTCTATCTCTTTTTTAATAATTACTGGCGCAACAAGAAGCGTGCCATTTCAACACACTACCTTTCATTCATGGTCAAGAATGGTGCACAACCAGGGCTTTCTATGTTTTATGGGTTGGGAGATATTCGGTTGTATCTGAACAACTGGTTTTTCACAAATAACGCCTCAACGGCTTGACTTAAGCACCAAGTATATTTAATAAAGTCCCGCGGGGGAAAGGGGTCTGCGGAATGTTTTTTTTCGACCGGAAGAAATAGAACAGGCCGGCCCGTCGCACGGTCTGACGTCTGTTGAAAATATAGAAGGGACAGACATGTAAAGTACAGAAGGACTGTCAGTCCTAACTCGGGTAGCTCGTGGTCGCCATCCACGTACCCCCAACGTGTGGCCCCTGAGCAAAAAATCTGCCAAAGAGTACTAGTACTTTATTGATGTACTTTTTTCAGTTTTTTCGATTTTCTCAAAATTCGCTGCAAAGGTTTTGATTAAAATTCATAAACCAACTATTTTTTTGATGCTCTTTAAAAAGTATATTAGTGAAATTTTTCGTGGAAATTGTTTGAAGTACACTTTACTAATGTAATATGTCAGATTTTTCAAATTCATTTTCCGGCTCTTAAAGTTCAATTTATAACTACTAGATGGCAGGATATGTATCAACTCCCTGCACTAACTTTGGACAGTGACTTGTCTTGAAAATTTATATTATTTAACAATTACAAAACACCATTGTAACAATTTAAAATATATATATAGAAATAACGGGGCTTATTTTTATTAAATTTAAAAAAAAAAAAACAAGATTATTATATATTTTTTAGTTTTTTTATTTTAATGATATTGGCAGCCTTCGTAGTTACAAACGTAAATATAAATGCTTTAAAATCAAAACAATTTGACACTCATAAATTTCATCATATTATTAACATAAAATAAAATGATTTTAAGTATAGATTGTATTTTCTTTTTAATTTGTTTAATTTTTAATAAATACAGGTTGTAATATCATTAAAATTTTATATTAAAACATGTAATATCTTATAAAACAATCTTTGTTTTGTTCTTTAGCCATTTGTTTGGGAAAGAAATTCAATTTAACGCCGATCAATTGGACGATATCTTCGCCAGTAATGTCAAATAAAGAGAGAATTTATCATTTTTCATCCTTTGCTGATATGTCATTGGCTTCTTGTGATCTCACCGAATTTTATTGTGATCTCAACTGCTGTTCTGACAAGGTTTTTGTTTATATATACTTTTCTTTTTACAATTTCATTTAAATAAAATAAGTTCTAAATGATAAAAGGGTGGGAGAAATTTTTATTGTTTTCTATATTCTTTATTATTTTTTTTTTTTTTTTGGAAACCTTAATTCTTCTGAAAACATAGACACCTTAACATATATAGGCTTCTCTTATTATCGTTTTAAGTTTTTAAAAGGGCTTTGTTTTTTAATGGTTGAATTTATTGAAATTAAATTAGTTTCAGAGCTGGAATATCTTCATTTTCAAACTCTGTAAAATTTACCTTTCCGGGGGGGAGAGGTAAACCCCCTCCCCTCCCAATGTTAACATTCTATATATTGTTTTTCTCCTTCTCTCTCTCTCTCCATGTGCGTAACTAGAGAATTTGGCTGGGGGGAGGGGCCTGGACAAGCCCCATATTTTCTCAAATTTTCTTGGGGCAGGGAGCTTTCTGGGAGGGGGGGCACCCCTCTAGTTACGCCTATGTCTCTCGGCTATTCCCCTGTAATATCAGTGCAGAACCAGTAAAAAAAAAAAAAAAAAACATTTTTTGTTTTATTTTAAACCACTCAACGATAACAAAAGAGAACGACTAGTTGATTCCATTTGTGTATATATTAAATAATATTTTATATATAGTTGCTTCGGAGTAAAAAAAACCTGGTACGGCTATGATTTTAATTAAGTCCGCCTCATTTATAATTTCTACAAAGAGATAGGACACAATTTTATTTAAACTTAATATCAATGGCTATCGAAAGGCACATGCTTGTTGCTCAGGACCACCGGGCATTGTTTAACATCAACGTTGCTGTGGCCAGTCTCCCTGGCAAAATAAATACTTGTATCACGAACTCTTGGATATTACCTTTTTTTTATAATTTACAGTTTAAATATATACAAATTGAGAACACTTTAGCGAGTCTTACGTTTCGAATATCAACACAACAATCGCAGCGAGCCCTTAATGATAATTGACTCAAACTCACTGTATGAAATCTATCGAGAACGTCGCCTAAATCACCAGCAAAGAAACCAGAGATATTCACATCAAGAAACTTCTCATCTTCTTATGCCGCTTCACTTCTTCATACAAAGGCTTATTGATTAGAATCCCCGAGATGAAGACCGCTTAATAGCTGATAATCTTTATGGCAAACATGGATGAATAAGAATCACCTGATCCGGGCATGCAATCAGCTTTTTCTATAAACACTTTTTGTTTTCCTCAAAATTCTCAAATATCTTGTTTCTTCTAATTATTTCAAAGAAACAAAAAGAAGAGGTAAGTTTATATACAAATAATAATTTATAAATATACATTCTTAATTTTATGGAAATGTTTCAGATAAAGGTGATGCACTTATAAGACAGAATATATATTCAGTGTATTTAGGATGGATGAACTTATTATTACTAACAAGAACAATAAAAAAATGTGTAATCTGACTTCTTTTACGAGAAATTCGATAAACAAAAAAAAAAAAAAGAAAGACAGAAACGTCGTCGAGTCCGGATCTACTAAGGAGACATCCCCTTAATAAGAAACATCAGCTTTCGAACAGCAACTTGAATGAATGCACGCAACAAACGGACAAACGCAATGAAGCCGTCACCAAGTTTCCATTACATTATTTACAATTTTTTTTTTTTTTTTAATTTATTTAAGGTATTTTTCGGCATCTGAGTACATTTAGACCCCGTTTCTATTTATTTCAATTTATCGATAGCCAATTAGATTGAAATAAATTTTTGTCGCATGAGACGGGATGTGAACTCGCGACCCTTGGTACAAAAGGCTAACCTCTACACCAAGGCCCGAGGGAGCCGAGAGTTACCCCTCACACGGCAAGGACTTTATAATGACGCGTGATGTTGATTCTCCCTGGCCTCCACGTTTCTCAAACTTTTGACTTTTTCTTTGACGCTACCTAAAGTTTAAAGTATATATATATTCGTTGGAAATTAAAGGAATCCATCAGAAATGAAATCACGACAATTCCAGAGTATATGGGCCGATTCCTATTAGGAGTTAGTATATCGATACGATGATCATAGGTTTGATCACACCGATATATTGTATATATTTTGTTAATCGTTTACATTATCATCTACTTTGTCAACATGAATATTGCTCATTTCTCTACATATTTTGTTTACGCGTAGACACTTGTTTAGTTAACGCTAATCGTTGGTATCTCTATTCAGACTTGATCTTACAGGGGAAGGACAAGAAGGCCTAATGTGTTAATTAAAACTTTTGTGGTTTGAAATATTATTATTAGAGGAATTTTTAATTATAGACCACATTTTTGTATTAAATATTTATTAAAAATATAAATATTTAATACAAAAATGGAGTCTATAATTAAAAATTCCCCTAATAAAAGGCCTAATGTCTAAGATATTTTGATTTCTTACTCCATAACAATAAAATTATAATATATTATATATTATTTAATATGAGGATGTGGTATTTAGCCAGCCAAGGCGAAAAATAAAATAAAAATCTATTTTTTGTCGACGTTTCGAGTGCCGATCGCACTCTTCATCAGGATAAAAATGATGTCAAGTTGTCAGGTTAGTTGACATGGCAGTGTAGAAACGTTTTTACCAATTTATATTTTTTTTGAAAAATTCTCTTTACTGTTCCGAGGTTTATTTTTCGCCTTGGCTTTCCAAATACCACATCCTCATATCATAATATCCAGCCATCAAAAAACAACTTGTTTTATTATTTAATTTTTTCCTATTTTCAGGGCTTTATGAAATTTGTTCTTTTTTAGAGTGATTAAATATACTCTGACAATTCAATAAGGTTAATGGAGAAAATAAACCAGCATTGCTTTCTACAGTAAAATAATTTATCAAGCAAATATTTCGGATCTTCAAAGAAATGTGGACCATGCTTGAAAATATAAGACTTGAGAAGCCATTCTTCTTTATGGTCAAGATAACTTTTCGCACGGTATACAGACGGTATTAGAACGTGCACGCGTCTAGCAAGTCAGTGTAGAAAATAAAAAAAATAAAAAATTCTGTATAGCCGGGACGGGAAATAAAACGCAATTTTATTTCAGTGTGCCCGTTGACATTTCGGGTGCTAATTGCCACTTTTCTCAGGACTGAGAGCAGTGCCAATTTTAACATTTAGATTACAAAATATGCTTTAATTCAATACAAGTTGTCAAAGCAATTCTCTCGTTTAGATTTATTTTGTATAAACTCAAAACTTGCTATTTTATTGTAATCTAAATGTTAAAAATACCTCAACAAATGACACCTAATTATTACAATTGACATCTGCTCAGTCCTGAGAAAAGTGGCGATTAGCACCCGAAACTTCGACGAGCACATTGAAATAAAATTGCGTCCTGGCTGCTTACATAGTATCAATAGTTAAGAAACATATGTCGGAAGTTTACTTCCTATTTAAGCCGGATCTTCAGGCAGGTATTATAAAAAATTATTAAAAACAATTTTTCTATTTTCAGGATTTTATTGAGAGATGACTGGTGCGCACAATAAACAACCAGTTTCGGTCCACTAAGAGACCATCATCAGATCTGCAACAATAATTTGTAACATGAGCTATTACAAGTCAAATAGTCTTTCATGAAAGTTTTTTATATATATACATATATATTCTTACAATGATAGAAAAAATTTTTTATAAATAAAAAAGAACCATACATGAATACAATTATCTGTACAATTTTTTAATCATCAATTTTTTAATATAATACATAAAGATAGTTTTTTTTTTTAATTTTTTAATTTTTAAGGCAATATTGTGGGTTTACCTACCAAAAAATCTTTTTTTTTGTTCCTGATTTGAATTATATTGATTGTTCAAAATTGTGACGTGAGTGAATTTTTAATATTAATGTACTCGTCTTGAACCTTATAATGTATTTCTATAAAAAAACATTAAAAAAAAAGATCTTGAATTGATCAAATGAAGAAGCTATCAAAAATTAATTTTTTACATAAGCAATTATTATTCAAAAATAAAACTAATATAATACAATTCTATTTACTCACTCCACCGATCAGCTTCGTTTTTCTTATATATATATATATTTATATATAGGATTTTTTGGTAAAGGTAAACCATATTGCCTTAAAAAATTAAAGGAGTTAAAAAGGTTTTCAAACTTTCTTTATGTATTATATTAAAAAATTGATGATTAAAAAATTGCACGGGCTATTTTGTTCTTGTATGGTTCCTTTTTATTTACACAAAGTTTTCTGTCGTGGTATGAATATACTATAAAAAAATTTCATGAAGAGTTTATTTGGCTATGTGAAATAACTTGTGATAATCGAAACTGGTAGTTTATTGTGCGCACCAGTCATCTGTCAATAAAATCCTGAAAATAGAAAATTGTTAAGGTAATAT
>JAKCPI010005765.1:0-26550 GCA_023213315.1 Euborellia annulipes
TGCACCTTCAATTTCGTTTTAACAAGGTATCCCATTGAATTGACGAGAAACCTCATTGACGCATTTTCATTACGGTTTCGGAATGAATTGAAGGGATTTCCATTGAATTTACAAGGTTTTTTTTTTCAGTGTAGCAATTATCAAGGCTCTGTGCTTTCTCTCCCCTTTTAATGGCTGTTTTTACTCAGGGAATTAAATTAACATTAATTTTCCATTTTTTTTTTATATACATATTCCTGAAATTTTATTTTATTTTATTTTTTTAATAAAACGTTAGTTATATGCACACAATAAAAGAATTTTTTCACTCACGTAATAGTAATTGTCAGTTATAAATAAATAATTTAGCTCTAACCTTGCATCGAAATGTCAAATTCATTTTCAACTTGTTGTTTCACTCTGTAATTTCTTTCAATTGATCGATTAACGAGTCTTTAGAGCCCTTTTGTGTTGCACCATTTGCTCGCTTATCAGCGGCGTAACCAGCCTTTGAGGGCGGGGGGGGGCGAAGCTTAACTAGGGCGCCGATTTTCCAGGGGGCTCCGCCCCTGGACCCCCTTGCTCGCCTTCGGCGAGCAATTGCCCGCCTTCGGCGGGCAAATTTCTTGCAACCTGTAATTTCCTCAGCGAATTTGTGAAACAAATGAATTTGTTTATATTAACATGTTTTTTAATGACACCTGTATGATTTTGTTTTGATTTTTCTTTGCTTTTACGAAAAAATGTCGTTTTCTTCTGTGATTATTTCAAAAACTATTCAGTTTTCGGAAAAATATCAAAGAATAAAAACTTTTAAAATTGAGTATTTTATCACAATATAACAAAGAAATTGAAAATTTCGAAATTTCTGAAAAAACTTATTAGGTAAAGTACTACTTCCAAGTGACGTATTACTCCAATAGTTGATAGAAATCTACAATTTTAGTGTAAGGAGCATATACCAAATTTTATCGATCTAGCTGCTTTGGTTTTTAAGCAATCGTGTTCACACACACACCCAAACGTAATTCCAAAAGAATATACGAGAAAGTTTCCCCATTTTTTTTAACAAACACTTCTTTCCCATTCACACTCACACACACATGCACACAGTCTTTTCGGCAACTTAGGCCATATAAGACTTTGACTTTGACATTTGGTATCCAAATGACTTAAATAAAATCATCGGACTGCCTGGGATCCGAACCCCCGATTAGAGCCCTGCACGGGTACGGGTTGGCCCGTAGGCCCGTTACCCGCCTGGCCCACGGACCGGGCCGGGCGGGCTTTGGAGGCCATGAAAAAAATTACGGGCAGGTACGGGCGGGTACCAAGTCTAAATAGACGGGTTCGGGCGGACGGGCATGCAAATGAAATTTTATTTAAAAATTGCTAGACATTCGTTCATTCATTCACTAAATCTCGGGCGGGAATGGGCGGGTTTGAAATAATTCCGGGCGGGCTCGGACGGGCCTGAAGAATGGTAAAAGCCCTTTCATTTTGAGAAAATCGAAAAAAACTGAAAAACTACATCAGTAAAATGCTAGTACTTTTTTCGCATAGCTCAATTCCTTCATGTTTAAAAAAATTTTGAATTTCAAAAAATTAAATATTAAGGCTTATACGAATCCTGAGTAAATCTCCACAGCCATAAAACATCAAATTAAGGCTTATATATTGCAAAATAAAAAAAAATTTTAATTATAAAGCCTCTATATACGTTATTTATTATTTTTGGAATTAAATCCATTTAAAATAGTAGAATTCAAGTTGTAATATAATTTTAAAAGAAAACAATCAATTTTTTAACACAATCGATGAAAAAAATATGATAAAATCACATTCGCTGGGCTATATCTTAGAGGCCGTAGGGCGCCTATGTCGGTTTCGGGGGGCGCCAAGGGCTCGATGCGCCTGGGGCGGGGGGGCTCGCGCCCCCCCTCGCGTTACGCCACTGTCGCTTATTCTCTTTTGGTTTAGGAAATATTTGTGGCTTCGTAAATAGTTAACAAAATATTTATATCCCCCCCCCCCCTTTGGTTAAACTTATAATTAGTTGACTTCGAAATTTAGACGCACACCTACCTTTAGTGTTTATTAACTACACTGGAATCTATTCTCTTGTTATCATTAAAAATATATATTTCCGTGGTTTATTTCAATCTTCTAATTATTTATTTAACTTGCTTTAAACAACTCTTATTCTAGTCCATTAATTGATCTGAATCTCAATTTCAATTCACCCCCAAAGAACTATAATTCTCGACTATGGGTATTTAAAATGCAAATTCTCTATTTAAAAATCTGGTGTGACTGTCGCACCAAATTTTCTGTTTTTTGTTTCCGCCGATATATTAGAATTCAAGATGTACAATTTATAAGTATGAATATGCCCTCGGGGCTTGGCGTAGAGGTTAGCGTGCTAACCTCGTATACCAAACGTCGCGGGTTCGAACCCCAGGCAGTCCGATGTTTTTATTTGGATACCAAATGGCTTGGACACCCTAATATAGATAAATTCATAAATAACGGTTATCGTCAAAGTCTTAAATGGCCTGAGTTGCCGAAAAGACTGCGTGAATGTGTGTGTGAGTGTGAAAAAGTGTGAATGTTAAAAAAAAAAATCTAGTGTGACTGGCGCGTGAAAAAGTGAAAATATTTATATTATATTATATTTCTATCTTTTCTATGGAGTACAAGAGTAAAGTGGTCTTCAGAAGATTTCAATCACAAAATGAGAATATACATTTTATAGAGAATCTAAAAAATAATTAATTTTTGAATTAAAAAAAAAATCGTTGGAGCAAATTTTGAGAAAATCGAAAAAAAACTGAAAAAGTACATCAGTAAAGTACTAGTACTCTTTGGTCGATTTTGTTCAAAAGCTTCGTGTCACGTCCCATGGGGGGTGCCTGACTTAAATATAAAATTTCAACCTCCTAGCTCTTTCCATTCTTGAGATATTTTGTTCACAGACAGACCATGTCGCGAAAACCACTTGTCTGCGCAGAATTGGCCCCAAAAATGTAAATGTCCCCGTGTATGACAGGTTTTTTTCAAGCTAGAAATTCAGGCCATTTTTTCAAGACATTTTTATGTCGCTTAAAAAATGTCCTCGTGTACGACCAGGGTAACAGATTTAGGCTATGCTGATTATATGGTAGATAATGCAACCTCCCCCTATTTAATAGTAAATCAATGGCAAGTAGAGGAACTTTTATTTTAAGTCGTAAAAAACTTTTAAGAAATTGTATAGTATAGTAGAAGAATTTAACTGGCGGGTTTCGGATAACGCCTTTTAACGACACACATAAACATCGGCTCCATCCTTCTGGAATTTAACCCGGCTAAACTATATAAAAAGTTTATCTTAAAAACTGACTTCAACCCTTTTAATAAAATAAGGGCAGACTAAAATAAAATTACAACTTTCACAAATTCATTTTCAATTAAAATAATCATCAAAACCATCGCGCGCCCCCCCCCCTCCGAAAAAATTTCTATATACGCCCCTGATCAAAACGTTATTTTAGAAAATAACGTCTAGAGACGTCCTGGGATGGATTACTGTTATATACCCAGTAGATATCCTAATTATATACAAGTTTGATTTGAAGAAAATAGAAATTGTTTTTGATAAAAGCTTTAAAAATGAGATTAGTTCATAATTTTGCCGAGAGAGTGCTCTGACAGAATTTATCTTAACTAATTAGAAGAGAATTTATTAATTTCTTAATTATTTAGAGGGTTTTAGTATATTTGGGAATACTAATCATAGAAAGAATTGGTGTTTAAAAAAGGAAGCATAAAATGTCATATTTAATGATCAAAGATACATCTTTAAATTACATTTAAAGCTGAATATATGATTGAGAGAAAAATGAGAATCATATTGATTTATATACAAAACAAGATTATTATAGCACAAAAGTTTATAAAAAACTTCTTTCGCGCTGAGAATTCGCTGTCAGAATTGGATATTTAATGCATTTTTGAAATAAATAATATAAAAAAAAATCTGGTGTGACTGGCGCACAGCACACAACTTTCTCTTACCTTCGCCAATCGAAAGTTGTGTTCTGTGCTTGTCACACCAGATTTTTGTGTCGACATGTATTTAGTTCCCGGCAGTAGGGAATATTTGAATTGAGATGTAAAATTTATAAACGTGGGAAAATATTTATATGTTGTAACTAGACATGGGTGATACTGTATCAATCTGATATTTTGTATCAGGTAGGAAAAAGTAACAGGTACACATAATGGGTACGAGCAAAAAATATCAGGTATTTAAATACCAAAGTAAAAATCAGATAACTTATTTATTAAAAAAAAAAATATATATATATTTTTTTCATTTCTGCTCTCTTTCTTAAAGTGAATAAAAGAGAAATAATGTATAAGTAATAATTAGATTTGTATTTAATTATTATAGGGCCTAGTGAGAAAAGTAGAGTAAAAAATCTGGTGTGACTGGCGCACAGCACACAACTTTCTCTTACCTTCGGTAATCGAAAGTTGTGTACTGTGCTTGTCACACCAGATTTTTTTGTGTCGACATGCATTTAGTTCCCGGCAGTAGGGAATATTTGAATTCAGATGTAAAATTTATAAATATGGGAAAATATTTATAATTTGTTACCATGGCAACCATTTCTCCTATCTTTCCTATGAAGCACAAGAGTAAAGTGTGCTTTAAACAATTTTGAGGGCAAAACGAGAATATACATTTGAAAGAGCATCTAAAAAATAATTGATTTTTGAATTTTAATCTAAATCGTTAGAGCGAATTTTGAGAAAATCGAAAAAAAAACTGAAAAAGTACATCAGTAAAGTACTAGTACTCTTTGGCCGATTTTGATTAAAAGCTTATTTTTCCGGTCCCGGGGGTGTTTAACTTATATATAAAATTTCAGCCTCATAGCTCAATTCCTTCATGCTTAAAATTGAACACAGACACACCCACCCACCCACAGACAGACCATGTCGCGAAAACCACTTTTTTGGATTCAGGGGACCTCAAAACGTGAAGATCCATCAAAATCTCGACATCGAATTTTTGACATGAATCCAATACTTTCTCTCTATATATATATTACATATATACATAGGCAAGAGAAAGTAAAAATAAAAATATATGTAACTGTGAATTGAAATACATAATGAATAGTTCAATAAATTAAATTTCGTTCGCCGGCACAGAAATTTGTTAATTATTTTTCTAATGCAGTATATAAATTGACATTTTAAATTTGGAGACATGTCAGTTCACTCAGTTTGGAAAACTCTTTAGTAATGAATAATTGAGTTTGTTCTCAACACAAGAATAAATAGGGTAGAAAACATTTGAAAAAATGTTAGACACGTTGTTATTGACTTGAATTAATGTAAAGTTAGCGTGGCTGGGTGAAATTTGTTTCGGGTACAAAAGTATCAGGTAAAAATATCGGGTCAGAACAAGTACCTGTAACAGCTGGTACCTGGTACAGCAAAATCGAGTAACGACCCATGTCTAGTTGTAACCATGGCAATCATTTCTCCTATCTTTCCTATGAAGCACAAGAGTAAAGTGTGCTTCAAACAATTTTGAGGGCAAAACGAGAATATACATTTGAAAGAGCATCTAAAAAATAATTGATTTTTGAATTTTAATCTAAATCGTTAGAGCGAATTTTGAGAAAATCGAAAAAAACTGAAAAAGTACATCAGTAAAGTACTAGTACTCTTTGGCCGATTTTGATTAAAAGCTTATTTTTCGGTCCCGGGGGGTGTTTAATCTCTATATATATAAAGAGACTTGTGACTAACTGACTGACTGACTGACTTACTAAGTGATGACAACGCCCAGCCTAAACTATAATACCTATAAAGTTGAAATTTGGCATGTAGATTACTTTTATTGCGTAGGCGTCATTTAAGAAGCGAATTTTCGACATGGCCCCACCCCTATCCTCCCACCCGCCAAAACAAATTAAAACCCCTAATTTATTTAATATTATTAGAAATTATATAATTTTAATACACATAATCTATTTGTGAGATTTAATAATTTTTTTTGAAGAAATTTAAATTTTATAAAATTTTAGAATAATACTATTATATTTCCTTTAACATCTTTTAAACCATAGGCTCTCAACATAGGCGATAACGCCCCCTCCCTCCTGAGGGCGTTTCAGACTTTCGCAGAGAAAATTATGTGGCATTGAGATGGTGCAGAAATCGCGTGGGCCGATAAAACAAAAATACTTGCTAATCACGTACTAAAGTAATTTAAAAATTAATTAATATCGTGTAATTTTTGTTATTACAGGTATTGCATTCATTTTTATCACGTGGATTTATTTAGTATTGTAGAAATGTTAATAACTTAAAAGATAAATTGGCTTCAAGTTACTGAACGCGGCGACTTTTCGTTGTATTTTACTCAAATAGAACCTGATATTATCAAACTCGTTAAAATCGAAAAAATTCCTTTAATTTTCTCATTAGTTATGTCATAAATTTATGTCTTTTGAAGATTACTAAATCTATAGGAGACTCATGGCTAATCGGATCAACTGCGGGTTACGAATCTAGAGTTGCCCACCCAATTCAGATCCCACTTGCCGTGAAAATTTTCAAACATTGCCAATCTCTCCTCTCTCTTTCTGTAATTGAAGTAAATCTTCGTTTACAGATGTGAAAATAAAAAATTAAAAAAATTTAAAAAAAGGGACAGTCAGCAAAATAAGTTTGAGAAACTAAGTTTTAAATGATAAAAGATATCAATTTAAATAATACATCAACATGATTTTTTCGATTTAAGTTTCTTGAATAAATATCTTTCAAGGGATGTAAAGTTATTTAGTGACCCCCGGGCCTTAAGATTTAAATTAAATAAAAAAGAAAAAATATCCTGAAACAAAAAATCTGGTGTAACCGGTTTTAGTTTTAACCTGTGGTTTTAACCGAACCACCCTCCCTTCTCCATTTTTATGAAATTTAGGATTTTTCAATTTACCTAAATCTCAACTTTTTTTTTTTTATAAATTCCAAAAAAAGTTATAATTTGTCTGATACATTACATTTATTGCCTTGGCCTTATTTACGAAGCTTCAAATTCTAATTTTAAAAGCACTGAATTCTCATTTTGGAGTTTTTTTTTTTTAATTTTATAATGACTTTTAAACGGGTTGAGATATCAGTTTGCTTTTTGCGCTAAAGAAGAAACGAGGCATCGATGTTGTGGGTTGGCCACGAATTAAGAAGGTTTACGCTCCGGGAATTTCAGGGTTTCAACGATGGCCATGCAAGAAACTTGCCCGCCGAAGGCGGGCAATTTGCTCGCCGGTAGGCGAGCTTGAGGGGTCCAGGGGGCGAAGCCCCCTGCTCGTGGGTTCGCCGAAGGCGAACCTTGCGGCTAGTTTAAATATAAAATTTCAACCTCGTAGCTCAATTCCTTCATGCTTAAAAGTGAACACACACCCACACACACACCCACAGACAGACCATGTCGCGAAAACCAGTTTTTTGGATTCAGGGGACCTCAAAACGTGAAGATCCATCAAAATCTCGTCATCGAAGTTTTGACATGAATCCAATACTTTCTCTCTATATATATATTACATATATACAAAGGTAAGAGAAAGTAAAAAGAATTAAAAAACAATGTACTAAAAAGAGAAAAGTAATTATGTATAATTTCTTTAAAATTATATTAAAAATTAATATATGTTACTAAAACTAAAACCGTTGAGCGCGGGATTTGCAAATTTTAATTATATAAATAGGCCTATTATATGTTTTATGAATACATTTTCATACCATAGACTTGGCGGGTAGTTAGGCAAAACAGTTTGAGAAGTGACTCAAATGTTCTAGTTAGATTAATTATTTTTTTTTTTTTTTTTTTTGATTCATGTGTGGGGGTGTTGTGTGTTGCACACAAATTATTGGAAAAAGAAACGAAATGCGTTAAACGATTAACAAGGAATTTAATTTAAAACAATTATAAACATAACAAAAATAAACATAACATAACAACACGTGGTTTTATGTTTGGGCGTTGGTTGCCAGGGGAAGTGTGTGCCTTCAGGTGTAAACAAAAACTGAGCGAGCCACGTGTGTGACCAGCTAACTTGCTCCCTGGTTTCCTACCAACTTTGGTACAAATAATACAAACAAGAATTAATTTAATAAAATTAGAAAAAATGGTTAATTGTATTTTATATATATATATATATTTATTTTTAATATTATTTTAGGGGTGAATTTATTTTGATAAATAAAAATAATTTTTTTACTGTTTCCCGAGAGTGTAGTTTAAGGCGCTAAATTTAATTTAAGGCGCTAAATTTAATTTTGAGATGGCCGCCACATTACTCCCCTTCCAGTAACGAAGTTACGATACCTGGAGCAATATGTGGGACCAGTTGATTGGTTTTATTAACCATTTTTATGTGCATATATATACATACATACACATACACATATATATATATACATATATATACATACATACATACACATATATATATATATATATATGTGTTGTTTTATTTTATGTTATATCAAATGTATGTGATGGAATACTTAACAATTTTAAATGTGAAGGAACGTTTTGTGATGTATATACGCGTATGTGTGCATGTGTATATACACAGATACGCGCATATTACGTGGTGTGTGGTGAATTTATATTTTACTAGATATTTACATTTACATATAAGTTGAATTTTTGATTAAAATAATTTTAACAATGTTTTTTTTTCTTTTTTAAACAATTGATTTTATATGATAATTTAATATTACACTTCACTTTTTCACTTATTCACTCTGAAAATTTACACATGTCCTTATATTTTGTTGGAAATTTAACTCTTCTTCCACTTCTTGTTTTGATCTCTTCGGGGTTTGTATTAGGTTGGGGGTGGTATCTTCTTTCTTCTTTTCTTCGCCCTGTGGCGGTTTTTGACTTGTAGATGAAGTATCTTCAGGAGCTAGGGTGTAGGCGGGTTTTAATCTATCTAGACTAATATTAGTAAGCTTGCCTTTTATATTCAGTTTATAATATTTGTCGGTTCTCTCCACTACGCCATAAGGGCCTTCATAAGCCGGCTCTAGAGGTTTTTTAACCCTATCGACTCTGACAAATACATGAGTGCAAGTAGAAAGATCTTTATGTACGAATATGTTTTGTGGTGTACGGTTTCTTACACTTACTGGCCTCAGCTGTTCCATCTGCGTGTGCAGTTTTGAAATTAGGTTGTTTTCATCAGAAGGGGTTTTGATTTTTTATGAAAAATTCTCCGGGAAGTTTAATGGGTTTTCCATACAACATTTCTGCCGTGGAATGTTGAGAATCTTGAGGTAGGACTGCGCGGAGACCAAGTAGAACTGTTGGTAGGGTCTCAGTCCATCTTATGTTGTTGGCGGCTTTGAGGGCCACTTTCAGGGTCCTGTGAAGCCGTTCAACTTCCCGTTGCTTTGGGGATGATAAGGAGTTGTGTGTTGTAGTTTGATTCCAAATTTGTTTGCAAGACACCTAAATAGGTTAGATTCGAATTGCCGACCTTGATCGGTTATTATTTTAGAGGGGGTTCCAAATCGCGCTATCCAGTTTTTGAAAAATTCGTTTGCAACCTCTTCGGCTGTGATGCCTGTTAGCGGGATAACCTCCATCCAAGATGTGAATCGGTCTATGCAAGTGAGGCAGTAGGCTTTATTTTCAGATGGTGGGAGGGGACCAATCAAATCCAAATGTACGATCGAAAATCGCTCGTCTGGTTCGTCGAATGTTCCGAGTGATGTTTTTGTGTGTCTTGTGACTTTATTCTTTTGGCAATTGATGCATGCCTGGGACCATTGGTTTATATCTTTCTTCATTCCTTCCCAAATGAATTTTTGTGTAATCAATTTTGTTGTTGCTTTTATTCCAGGATGTGAAAAGTTATGAAAGTTTTCGAAAATTTTTCTTCTGAATTTTCCTGGTATGTAAGGCCGAATATTATTTTGTGAAGTATCGCACCAGAGAGTTTCACCGCAGGTGGTTAGACATTTTTCAAATTTTAATGATTTATTATTTTTAATTAAATTTTGTAGTTCTTGGTCCGAATCTTGATCTTTTGCTATTTCTGAATAATTGATTGGGGAAATTTCTTTGATTTCTTCAATGCGGGAAAGGTTGTCGGCTACGGTGTTTTCTTCTCCTTTAATGTGAACTATGTTGGTTGTGAATTCAGAAATAAATTGAAGTTGTCTGAGTTGTCTCGGAGATGCTTTTTCATTTTTTTGTTTAAATGCGAAGATAAGAGGTTTGTGATCTGTATAGATCGTAAAATCTCTTCCTTCGATTAAATGTCTAAAATTTTTTATAGCCAAATAAATAGCTAAAAGTTCTCTATCGTAGGCCGAATATTTTTGTTGCGTAGCATTTAATTTTTTTGAAAAGAAAGATATAGGTCGCCAGGTTTCGTTTTGAAGTTGATTGAGAGACGCGCCAACGGCAAAGTTTGATGCGTCGACAAAAAGTGAGATAGGCAAGTCTTTGCTTGGAATTGTTAATAACGTTTCTTCGCTGAGAGTTTTTTTGCATTTCTCGAATTTTTGAAGAGCCTCTTCAGTCCATTTGACTTCTCTCTTGTCGTTTTTTGTTGCTCCTTTCAAGTATTCGTTTAGGAGTGCTTGATCGTCCGCAGCGTTTTTCATGTGCCTTCTGTAAAAGTTGAGCATCCCGAGAAATGTCCTCAATTCCTTAATTGTTTTGGGAGGTTTTTGTTTGAGTATTGCTTCTACTTTTTCAGGATCCGGTTTCAATCCTTCACTGCTAATTTTAAACCCGAGGAAATTAATTTCATTCGATTCAAATTGGCTTTTTTCTAAGTTAATTTTTAAACCGAATTCATCTAACTTTTTTAACACTTGTAAAATGTTCTTTTGATGTTCTTCTTTTGATGGTGAAGCGATTAGGATGTCATCCAAATATGCGAAACAGAAGTCGAAGTCTCTGAGAACCTCGTTTATAAACCTCTGAAAGCTACTGGGGGCATTTCTGAGTCCGAAAGGCATATAATTAAATTCGTATAGTCCGAAGGGGGGTAATGACAGCCGTCTTTTCCCTGTCTTCTGGAGCTATCGGGATTTGGTAAAAAGCCTGATGTAGATCTATTTTACTAAATATTTTTTTATTTTCCAAAATATGATGGACGTCCTCAATTCGAGGAATTGGATAGCGGTCCGGAATTGTCCTGTCGTTTAATCGACGGTAATCTCCGCAGACACGCCATTGTCGATTTTTTTTAGTGGTAAGATGAATGGGACTTGCCCATTGGGATTTGGAAGGTTTTATTATGTTATTTTCTAACATAAAGTTAAATTCTTTTTTTGCAATTTCTAATTTTTCTCTATCCAACCGACGCGCCTTACAAAAAAGGGGGGGTCCGTTGGTAGTTTGAATGTAATGTTTTACTTGATGTTTAGGTTCGGTGGGTATTAATTTTGGTTTGGTTATGTCCGAAAAATTTTTTAATAATTTTGAAATTGAATTTTGACTATTAACTGTACTGATACAGTCAGTTTGTGAAATGGCCGAAATTGATCCTTTGGTAGACAATTTTGTATTATTATCACTTAATTTTTGGTTTTTAAGATCTATCAATAGGTTGAAATTTTTTAAGAAATCTGCGCCCAGTATGCCTTTAGAGGTTTTTGCGACGAAAAATGGCCATTGGAATTTGCGTCGCAGCCCGAGATCCAGATCCAAGACCCTGTACCCATACGTAGGAATGACTGTCCCGTTTGCAGCATATAATTTGAGTTCGGATAATTTGTTGTTTATGCTGGCTGTTCCTGGAATAACACTGACATCAGCACCGCTGTCGATGAGGAAGCGTCGTCCCGTTGTAGCATCCCTAACAAAAAGTCTATTTTGTGTGTGGCCTGGTGGAGGGGGCAGATGACGCGGCCTCTAGTCTCTCTGCCTCTTCTCGTTTCCCGCGCGCCACTGGCAAGGGGGGTGCATTTTTTTGCGTTTTCTTTAAACTTGAAGTGGTAAAAGCAATATTTCCCTGTGTTTTTAAATCTACTAGGGCTTTTTGATCTTTTATAAGGGCTTGGGCTTCTGCTTCTATTATTGTTATTGGTTTCTAATAGTTGATTAATTTTTTCTTCAAGCATGTTAATTTTTTCATTTAATTTTTTAATTTCTAAATTGGCCGGGGACGTTTCGGTTTTTCTCTCCACAGGGGAAATATTGTAATTAGAGTTCAACTCCCAAAGCTTATCTGCTATTTCTGCTAATTTTTGCAGACTCCCTTCAGTTATAGCTAATATGGTTTGAATGTTTTTGGGCATTCTGTCCATCCAAACATTTTTTATAATGTTCTCCGGGACCTTGCCGTTACCTAAAACCTCTAGTCTTAGTAGAAATTGGCTAGGCTTTTCATCGCCCATTTCAACTTCTCTAAGCAATTTGTTAATTTTCTTTTCCTCGCTATCGGCATATACTTTTAATAATCTAGCCTTTGCGAGGTCGTATTTGTTTGTGAATGTTTCTGATGCGGCTATATCGAGGAGGTTTTCTACAGTAGATGGATCTAACTGGCCCAGTAAGTGTTTGAATTTAATTCCCTGTTGATTTATACCAGCGAGAGAGAACTGCGCTTCAGCTATTATAAACCACACTTCCGGTTTATTTGGTGTGAATAGTGGCAATCTTGGACTTACTTTTTCTAGATAGATTGGCCCAGCTCCTTCGGTGGTTCCTTGGTCGTTTACGTTGCACATCTTCGATCTTGGTTTTTCTTTCTTGAGTTTGATTAATGAAACACGCCGCGTGTAATTTTCTATTCAATTGTCGGGGTCACCAATGTGGGGGTGTTGTGTGTTGCACACAAATTATTGGAAAAAGAAACGAAATGCGTTAAACGATTAACAAGGAATTTAATTTAAAACAATTATAAACATAACAAAAATAAACATAACATAACAACACGTGGTTTTATGTTTGGGCGTTGGTTGCCAGGGGAAGTGTGTGCCTTCAGGTGTAAACAAAAACTGAGCGAGCCACGTGTGTGACCAGCTAACTTGCTCCCTGGTTTCCTACCAACTTTGGTATATATATAATACAAACAAGAATTAATTTTATAAAATTAGAAAAAATGGTTAATTGTATTTTATATATATATATATATATATATATATATTTATTTATTTTTAATATTATTTTAGGGGTGAATTTATTTTGATAAATAAAAATAATTTTTTTACTGTTTCCCGAGAGTGTAGTTTAAGGCGCTAAATTTAATTTAAGGCGATAAATTTAATTTTGAGATGGCCGCCACACATGTAACGGTGAATTAAGGTTAGTGTATCCTCTGCAATGGAAATTGCAAAAGATTGTTAATTTGCGCGCCCAACGCTTTTAGTTTTAGTAACCTATATTAATTTTTAATATAATTTTAAAGAAATTATACATAATTATTTTTTCTCTTTTTAGTACATTTATAAAAGCGTTGTTTTTAAATTTTTTTTTTTAATATTATTTTATTTAACTCTTTTTAGTTTTTGTAATAAAATATTAATACGTATGAGTTATATACATATACACGATACAATAAGACAATTTGTATTTTAAAAGAAGAGAAATATTTGATTATAAATTCCACCCCCTCTTTTTTTTGATTGTCACGGGAGTTACATCTTCTTTATATATATAATTCTTCTGTACGTGTGTATGTGACTGAACTCCCCTAAACGACTGAACCGATTTTGATGAAATTTTTTGTGTATGTTTGTGAGAGTCCCGGACAGGTTATGTTTCACAAATAACAATAAGTTAATGAGTAATTAACCGTTAAATTAAGAAAAAATAAAAATTAGGAGAAATGGTTGCCATGTTTCATTGAAATAAACAATAATTTAGTGACTATATTATCACGGGAGAGAGATAAGATATAAATACATTAATTTAATTGAGTTTTCTTTAGTTTCTGAAACGTATTAAGAGATATTATTAATTAATATAGATATTCATCTGACTAAGAGAAAAAGTGAGGTTATAGTATATTCCCAGTTTCTTTATAATTTAACATCTGACAGCTAGATCTACCAACGTATTTATTATTTTTATTTTACGATATTTAAATATTTTTTGTTTTGTAACCTAATATTAACAATTAAAATTTAAACAATACAAATATAATTACTATTTTTATTTCTTTTATAATTTTGGTACTATTATAAATGATACAATTTGACAATGCGCCCTTGCGGTCAAATGGCCAACTACATAGAATGCTTTCATTTTCGGTGGCCCAATCGTTTTGCATCTATCTATATATCTTAACAGTAGGGAATAGTTAACGGTTCCTTTAAAGTTGCTTTAGCAACAGCCTATAATTTTAAAGCCCAAAGCGATGTTTACTAACAGACTTTTAAATATTTACAGAACTGTTTTCTTGCAACCCGGCATTAATATGGATGATAATAAAATTGGAATAAAAACCAAGTAGATTTGAAAAAAAAAAAAAAAAAAAAGAAAATTAAACATCACAATTTTTTAATGGATAAATTTAGGAATTTTTTGAGTCTCCCCATTTGGGGATCCAGGGACTAATTTATAAACAATCGTCTTCTCAATTGATTTGCAATAAGAACCACGTGGTTCTTTTTAATTCGTACGAATTAATAATTGCGTTGTTTGTTTGTTTTTTTATTTCCAGTTGTGTTTATTTTCTTTCCTTTTCTCTCTCTCACTCTCTTATTTGATCGTATCCCGTATTTGACCCTGGATATATTTTGATTTGTTTTTCCCAGCCTGATGACGCATCGTCTCTATCACTTGGAGCTTTTAGTTTCTTGCAAGCAACACTTCACATTTCAATACACTCTTTTGAAAAAAACGAGGAAGAGATGAAAGATGTTCTTTTTTTCTCCCTTTTGGTTAATGACAGACAGACAGAGCATTTTAATCCATATATTTCTCAACTGACATCCTTGGATGTCAATTTCCTTTATAAGAAAAGATATTTATTGAATATGCAATTTTTAGTTTTATATATATATATATATATATATATATATATATATATCCTTGGCCAGCCTGTCAAAAATCGTAAACTATTTGTGCTTTTGTTATTTTTATTATTAAACACTTTTATTTGTTTATTTTGTAAGAGAAAGTTGTGCACTGTGCTGGTCACACCAGATTTTTTGTGTCGAGATATATTTAGTTTCCGATAGCACCTTAGTTTCAAACTTGCATTTTAAATGTTGACTGCTTCAAATAAACTATGGTTATTTTTCAAAATTTTAATCTCATATTTGGACATTTTATACACAATATAGAATCGTAAATAAATACAAAATTTCATAAGAATTGGAAAAAAAATTTTAAATGCGTAAAAAGTTCCAAAGGGGACCCCCTGTTGAATCGAAATTAACATACAAATCCCTATAGGAAATTAACATTGTTCCTATGCGAAGATAAGGTGGAAAGGGAATTTAAAGAGTAGAGAGAGACGATAATGTTTGCAAGTGGGAGATATATATATATATATGTTTTCTTTGAAACAATTAAAGACACAAATAAATTTAAAAAAAATGGGAATTTAAATAATAATTGATTTTTAATCTAATAAAAAGAAAAAGATTTAAATTCCGTTACCATGGCAACCATTTCTATCTTTCCTATGAAGAACAAGAGTAAAGTGGTCTTCAGAAGATTTCAACGGCAAAATGAGAATATACATTTTAAAGAGCATCTAAAAAATAGTTAATTTATGAATTTTAAAAAAATCCTTGGAGGGAATTTTGAGAAAATCGGAAAAAAACTGAAAAAGTACATCAGTAAAGTACTAGTACTTTTTGGCCGATTTTGTTCAAAAAGCTTATTTTGAGATTCTTCAAAGGTACTTAAGTTAAATATAAAATTTCAACCCGGTAGCTCAACTCCTTCATGCTAAAAATCTGTCCACACACACACACACATACACACACACAGACCAATTTGCGGGACCCACTTTTTTGGACTCAGGGGACCTCAAAACATGTATATCCATCAAAATCTCGACATCGAATTTTTGACATGATCGCAATACTTTCTCTCTCTATATATTTCATATATAGGCTAAGAGAAAGTAAAAATGTTTAAATATTAAAATATCGTAAAATAAAAATAATAAATACGTTGGTAGATCTGACTGTCAGATGTTAAATTATAAAGAAACTGGGAATATACTATAACCTCACTTTTTCTCTTCATCGAATGAATATCTATAATAATTAATAATATCGCTTAAAACTTTTCAGAAACTAAAGAAAACTCAATTAAATTAATGTATTTATATCTTACCTCTCTCGCGTGATAATATAGTCACCAAATTCTTATTTATTTCAATGAACTAATCAGGTTAGTGGATACTTTATAATTTTAGGGTCCGAATTTCAACCTTTAGCTTAAAGACAGCTTTTACGAACCAATCATCTTTAAATACTTTCTTGCAACCCAAAATTATTTAGCGAAAGGATTAAACCACCAAAAGCGTTTAACGAACCGTTAAATACGTTCTTGCAACCCGGCACTAGCCTTTAATAGATACACCTGGACCTTGGCAAGTAATATCTGATGATGTTTGCTATTTTAATAGAGGCAAATAGCCTATTGATTATCGGATAGGCGCCCAATATAGGATAGCATGGTTCTGGCTCTCCTGTATGCTGCAATGAAGCCAAAAAAATTTTAGCTAGTATCTCTAGGTTCCTCTATCTTATAGCGTCGTGAGTGGACTTTTCTGTTATGAGTGCGTGTTGTGAACAATATTTGTTTGGTTTTTGAAATTATCAATATTTTGGAGGAGGCACTCTACTAGGGATGAAACGATACAAATAAATACAAATACTTTTCTTTCGATACCAAGTACTTTTGGTATCGATCAAAAATACTCTTATCGATAGTAGGACCACGTACGCGATGATTACGTAGTTTGATCGGAAGAACATTTACGTACATTTGTTCTTATTTACAATACAAAAATATATCAGCACTTACTGCTGTTTTTGCTTATCTTCAATTGTACAAAAAAATTGACCAATACGAGTAAGTATCGATACTTTTCAATCGATACCGAGTAGGTAGGTACTCGTTACTTTGTTACCGATACCTGTATCCCTACACTCTACTAAAAGTATTATGTTTAAACTGCTATGGTGGTAATTACATTGTAGAAGAAAGTTAATTTTAATATAAACTTATTTTTTAGCTAGCTGTTATCGTTTCAAGAATAGATTCCGTCAAATGTCAAAACGTGTTGCCTCCTAATATCGGATAGTTTCGGGTCTCTAAAATCAAATATCCTTAGACAACGGGGACAGCGCAGACGAGGGGTGTATTTACTGTCTTCAACCATACAAGCAAGATTTGCTCAGGGGGTCACATCTTGTGGGTACGTGGGTGTCAACCACGAGCTGCCCTAGCTAGGACTGGCAGTGTTTCTGTTCTTTACCTGTCAGTCTCTCGTCTTCTAACTTTCAACAGGCGTCAGACCGGCCTGTTCTATTCCTTCCCAGTCGCAAAAACCCTTCCCGCCGACCCCGCATCGCGGTAATAATCAGGCGAAGAAAGAAGAAGAACCATACAAGCAAGATAAACTAGGCCAAGATGGATAAGATGCAGTGGCGCAACCAGGATTTGCTCCTGGGGGGTTTTCCGGGGGGGAGGGGCTGATCTCAAATATTTTTCTGTGAAAAAAATTTTTTTCGCAGAACCGAGCGAAGTTTTTTTGCTTTGCGGGGAAATTTTTTCCAGTCCGTAAAAATATTTTATCTTTTTTTTAGAGACGCAAAATTTTTGCCGCCCCGTGGAACCAAATTTTTCCCCATGTGCCGCCCGCGGAACCAAATTTTTTTTCCATGCGCCGCCCGCGGAACATTTCCTCTTTTGCGGAACCGAAATGATTATATTTTTACTTTCTCTTACCTATGTATATATGTAATATATATATAGAGAGAAAGTATTGGATTCATGTCAAAAATTCGATGTCGAGATTTTGATGGATCTTCACGTTTTGAGGTCCCCTGAATCCAAAAAAGTGGTTTTCGCGACATGGTCTGTCTGTGTGTGGGTGGGTGTGTGTGTGTGTGGGTGGGTGTGTGTGTGTTCAATTTTAAGCATGAAGGAATTGAGCTAGGAGGATGAAATTTTATATTTAAGTTAAATACCTCCCGGGACCGGAAAAATAAGCTTTTAATCAAAATTGGCCAAAGAGTACTAGTACTTTACTGATGTACTTTTTCAGTTTTTTTCGATTTTCTCAAAATTCGCTCTAACGATTTTGATTAAAATTCAAAAATCAATTATTTTTTAGATGCTCTTTCAAATGTATATTCTCGTTTTGCCCTCAAAATTGTTTGAAGCACACTTTACTCTTGTATTTCATAGGAAAGATAGGAGAAATGGTTGCCATGGTAACAAAATATAAATATTTTCCCATACTTATAAATTTTACATCTTAAATTCTAATATATTGGCGGAAACTAAATATATTTCGACACAAAAAATCTGGTGTGACTGGCGCACAGCAAGATGTCAAATTTATAAACATGGGAAAATATTTATTTCTTTTCTATTTGTAATATATATATTTTGATTTTTTTTTATCTCCTGGGGGGGGGGGGGTTAAACCCCTAAACCCCCCCCCCCCCCCCTGGTTGCGCCTATGATAAGATGTGAATTGTTCTGGATCAAACAAGAAATATATTTCATATTTTGATCTCAAAACATGAATGCATGGAAAAAATCGTTATTTTTTTGGATACTTCTCTTTAAAAGTTATTTATGCAAAAATGCAAATAGAAATGTTTCAACGTACGTATGTAATATTAAAATGTATTTCATATGAAAGCAGGCTGACTAATTAAATATATCCCATGGCGTGTAGCCTATCTCTGGGCATCCTTCCGACGGCCTTGACACATGCCATCAATTTGTGCCCATTAAAGAAAATTTAATCACCTGCATTTAAACAAATCAAATATCTGTTTGCTTTTTTTTTTCTTTTTCTTTATTAAAAAAAAAAGGTAGGAAGATAATTTCCGCTCCCCGCCCCTCCCCCTACGTCCGTCCTGTTTCTATTGAGGTGAGAATTGTAAGATAAAGAATACAATATTCTTATTTGATTGCTGTAAGATAGGCAACCCAAAATGCAACTTCTTCATCCCTTGTTCTTTTAATCGTTTCCTAATTGATTTTTTTGTCTGTTTATTTATATTGCTATTTTTCAAAGGGCTGAATTTTTCTTTTGATCTTAAATCAAAGTAGACGCCATCTTTGATTTCGGAAATAAAGACAAACAGATCTGAAACAAAAAAGAGAAAGAGGGGAATTTATAAAAACATTTAGAAAAATTGAATAGACTAACAAACAATTAATTGAAACGTTATATCTAATTATATTAAACGAGCAATGTACGTTTGTTTGTTTATATATATGCATATCAGTTCTCGAAAACGGCTCTAGCGATTTTTTTCAAATTTTAAATATATACTATTTGTGGTCCAAATATGCAATTGTGTAGGTCTCATGTTTGGGAAAATTTGGGTACTAGTACTTAACTGGTGTAGTTTTTTAGTTTTTTCCAATTTTCTCGAAATTCCCTTTAAAAGATTTCTTTCAAATTTTAAATATTTGCTATTTCCGGGATAGAAAACAAATTGCGCTAGGTTTCATCCTCAGGAAACCTCGAGTACTAGTACTTTACTGGTGCACTTTTTTTAGTTTTTTCCAATTTTCTCGAAATTCCCTTTAAAGATTTCTTTCAATTTTTAAATATTTTTTTATTTCTTCTATACAAATAAAATTTGGCCTCTCGAGTACTAGTACTTTACTGGTGTACTTTTTTAGTTTTTTTCCAATTTTCGTTTTAAAGGTTTTATAATATTCAAAGCCTAGTGGGCTTGCTTCCTGGTCAAACCCCTCCCTCTCTTTACCCTGGACCCACAGATTTATCTCTCCACGAATATTAAATTTCAATTAATGAGCAATTTTGTAAATTTAATTTTTTATATCAATAATTACTTACAATGTATTTAATTTAATAATGTCAAAAGGCCAATTAGTAGAAAAATACCTTATTATTTAAATTCTATTATTAAAATACTAATGATTATTAATTAATTTTATTGAAAATAATAATTTTTAATTGTCTCCAGGCTGACGCATTTCCTGGGCAACTCTCTTATATCTCATGATTAAAGTTTTCTTATGAGGCACTGTCCCCTCTAAGTATCCACTTAGTAATGTTGCTATTCCTCAAAACTCTCCCTGGACTGTTATTTCTTATTTTGGTGTTTTTATTGATGTTTCCATTGAGGAGCAAGTTATTTGTCTCGTTATATATAATTTCAAATTTTAAATATTTTCCTATTTCTTCTATACAAATCAAATTCGCGCCCCTCGAGTATTCGTACTTTACTGATGTACTTTTTTTTAGTTTTTTACAATTTTATCAATATAAAAAAAAAAAGACCGAGCTCCGGCTCGGTCACCCCGGAACTAATATGTAAATAAACAGCTCGTTTTATTTTCCGGTCTAGATTAAACCTCAATGTTTCGGCTACTCATTCTGTGGCCTTCTTCAGTTCCAATTCAGCTAAGATTACAAAGGTTATTAAATTTGTGACAATCTCAATTGAATTAGTTGAGAAAAAACAAGATGGCTACCGTTTCTCGATCTGCACGCCATCTACACATGAGCGATCGTAGCGCCCCTACATACAATTTGATACGAAAATTCAAATATTGTATTTTTTAAAATATTAGTATATACTCTCTACTGTACAAATTATTATTGACAAATTGTTTACATATACATATGTGTACAGTGAGCCCCACAATTAAGTCCCCACCTGATAGCTAGAGCCTTAAGAACATGGCGCTGCGATCGCTCATGTGTAGATGGCGTGAAGATCGAGAAACGGCAGCCATCTTGTTTTTTCTCAACTAATTCAATTGAGATTGTCACAAATTTAATAACCTTTATAATCTTAGCTAAATTGTACCTGAAGAAGGCCACAGTATGAGTGGCCGAAACGTTGTAAATTTACAAATAAATCACAGTTAAACCGAAAATCAAATTCTTTTACTAATGATAACAACTGTGAAAGCAAATTTGGTTTAATCTAGACCGGAAAACAAAACGAGCTGTTTATTTACATATTATATAACGTTTCGATTAATTGCTTGTTAGTCTATTGAATTTTCCCAGTTAATTAATATTCAGTGTTTTTATAAAATTCCCCTCTTCCTCTTTTTGTTTCATTTGCTCCACCAAAAATTGTTTAAAATTCAAAAATCATTTTTTTATATGCTCTTTAAAATATCAGTGAAATTTTTCGTGAAAATTGTTTGAAGTACACTTTAATGATGTAATATTTCAGATTTCATTTCATTTTTCGGCTCTTCCTTCCATAGAGCCAATGTTAAATCCCCATATGGGGATTTGCATGTTAATTTCGATATTTTCCCATGTTTATAATTTTGAAGGAGGTATATAGCTGCGTGTTGATAATCAAATAGGAAGAATAAATGAGCAAGCAGCTATTAGTAAAGCAGGACCGACGTTTCGGTCAAATATGGGACCATCCTCAGAGCCAGGTTAATGTCTGAAAATATAAATAATCCTCGCCAAGTTATATTGGGCATACACAATTAATTATTCGTAGCTTAATCATGATAATGCCTCAAAATTTGTTATTATCGTACCATGGGCAGAGAGTGATAATTGCGTATGCCCAATATAACTTGCGACGATTATTTGTATTTTCAGGCCAAGCCCTGAGGATGGTCCCATGTGTGAAACGTCGGCCCTGGTTTACTAATAAATTGAAATACTCTTTTTATTCTTCCTATTTGAATATGTTTATAAATGTTACTTCTTGAATTCTAATATATCGGTGGAAACTATTAATAAATAAATCTCGATACGAAATATCTGGTGTGACAAGCACGGTGCACACAACTTTCTCTTTCTGCTGTGCCTCAGTCACACCAGATTTTTACATTTTCTTGCAATCTTTTTTTTTTTTTTTTTTGTTTCGAGTAGCAGCATTTTGAGATAGCTTGTTCAGAACTCAAATTAACAAGTGACTCCTCATCTATTCGATTTAAGTGATTAAAAATAAAGAGGTTTATTAGCCGTTAAAAAAACTTGAGAAATTAAAAGTTTAATCTTCTCTCTCTCTCTCAGCGCATATTTAAATTAAGAAAATAATCTCCCTGCGAATTGAGGTTAGTTTTATTTATTTTCACAGCTTCAGTGCAGTAGTTCCCTTCTCATTTGATTTTGAGCTAATGCTTGTTTCATTTTCTGTTACAGGTGAGCTCTTCTTCACTTCCTCTTGCAAGCCAACATTTTTGTAAGTTTTTTTTTTTTACCCAATCTCTTAATTCTCCTTAATTAGGTAACTACCATCTTGAAATTTAAGTTCAGCTTTAATCAATCTCATAAAACTTGTTAGAAACCATCTTTTCAATTATAGATTAATTGCGTTAAGTTATTAAAAAGATTAAAAAAAAAAAAATTTTATGTGTTTTGTGAGTTCAAAACAACTTTCGATTATTTATTTATCTTTTCCATTGAGAAAGCTAAAAATGAATGATAGATGATGTTTTAAATGCTAAAATCTCGTTGTTGTTTTTTTTCTCTTTGGAGAAATAAAATATTATCCAGGTCCTTTGAGTTGTTCAGAGGTTATAAAAAAAAATGTATTAAAACTATTTTGGCTACCAATTAATTTGAATGATGGGAAGCGAGCGAGGGTTTCCCCACCTCCACCACTTTGCAATAAAAACCACGGGATAGTATTAAAAAAATAAATAAATAATGAAGAAAAATTTGAAATAAATCTAGGGTGTCAAGCACAGAACACAACTTGCTCTTACCTTTGGTAAGAGAAAGTTGTGAGCTGTGCGGCCAGTCACACCAGATTTTATTTCCAAAGATTTTAATCAAATTCAAAAATGACGAAATCAGAAATATTAATTTGGGAGAAAATATATTTATTCTTGGATGGATTATTGATATATACTCTGTAAATATCCTAATTATATATTAAAACGAAAGGCTTCGCCCCCTGGACACCCCCCCCCCAGCTGGTTCGGGCCTCCTTGCCTTTTCTTATTTTATTTTTTTTTTTTTAAACATTCACACTCACATACACACCCCCTTTTCGGCAACTTAGGCCATTTAAGACTTTTAACGTAGCTCGTATGTTTAATATATCTATTGGGGGTCCAGCCAGGCATTCTTATTTATGCCATTTGGTATCCAAATGGCTTAAATAAAATCATCGGACTGCCTGGGGTCCGAACCCGCGACTTTCGGTATAGAAGGTAGGCACGTTACCAACTACACCAAGCCACGAGGGCGTATGAAAAAAAAAATCTGGTGTGACTGGCGCACAGCACACAACTTTCTCTTACCTTCGGTAATCGAAAGTTGTGCACTGTGCTTGTCACACCAGATTTTTTGTGTCGACATGTATTTAGTTCCCGGCAGTAGGGAATATTTGAATTCAGATGTAAAATTTATACGTATGGGAAAATATTTATATTTTGTTACCATGGCAACCATTTCTCCTATCTTCCCTATGAAGCACAAGAGTAAAGTGTGCTTCAAACAATTTTGTGGGCAAAACGAGAATATACATTTGAAAGAGCATCTAAAAAATAATTGATTTTTGAATTTTAATCAAAATCGTTAGAGCGAATTTTGAGAAAATCGAAAAAAACTGAAAAAGTACATCAGTAAAGTACTAGTACTCTTTGGCCGATTTTGATTAAAAGCTTATTTTTCCGGTCCCGGGGGTGTTTAACTTAAATATAAAATTTCAGCCTCATAGCTCAATTCCTTCATGCTTAAAATTGAACACACACACACCCACACACACACCCACACACACCCACACACACACAGACAGACCATGTCGCGAAAACCACTTTTTTGGATTCAGGGGACCTCAAAACGTGAAGATCCATCAAAATCTCGACATCGAATTTTTGACATGAATCCAATACTTTCTCTCTATATATATATTACATATATACATAGGTAAGAGAAAGTAAAAATTATTACTTTAGAAATCCAGTGCCTGCTTGAGGATTAGTTTACATTCATAGAATATACAAATGCAAAGAATAGATAAATATTTTCGTATATATTTCCTATGGGAGAAATCTTAATTTTAGAAATTAATAACTCAAAAAGTTATTAGAATTCGGGGACCCGAGTATTTTTCCTGGATTCTCCATAACGTCTTCATCTATAAGACTGCTAAATTTAGTTTCAAAATTCCAACGGGAAGTTGGTCAAACAGAGCGAGACAGATGGACACTCCGCAATTATACGTATATATATAGATTGTCATTGTCCTCGAGTAGGGGGGGCAAAAATCTTAAAAACTTTACTTTTTTTTTCAGTTTTTCACTTATACTTTGTAAACTAAGCATATTTTGTGCTCCATGGTCCAATGCAAAGTAGTTAGAGCATTAGACTTGCTAAAATTTGATATATAAAACGAATATGTAGTTTTAATTTTAACCGAGATAACGGCCGGTCAAATTTAGACAAATTTTCGTATCTCTGTTAAAATTGGGACTTGACATTCGTTTTATGTGCCAAATTTTATTTAAATATTCTTTAATTTCTAAATATTTTCAGCGTCCCCTCTATTTTATCTCCTGGACTATATGGGTAAATTTCAGAAATTCCTCTTGGACTCTCTTTAACATCCTCTGCAAAATTTCATCTAGAAATTGCAACGGAGAATTACACCCCAGCAATTATTAGGCTATATAATATAAAATTTTTTCTCTATTTTGAAATTTGTATTTGTGCATTGGCGGACTATTTTTGTCTATTTATTGTAAATGAGGGGGGAGATTAGCCAAGGGGATAAAGCGGTTAAGCTTATAATCCTGGGTTGAAGACAACTAGAGTTCAAATCCACCTCACGGCGATAAATTATTTATTTATTCATTTAACGGGCAGAACCCTATTACACTATTTCATATAATAATTCAATCCACAATCCTCACAGTTCCAACTCTATTTGAGATGCCTCTTCCTGAGGAAGGAAACGGGAACCCACCTCAGTACCATTCCCATGAGAGTTACTCAGAGTAACCACAACGTGTCAGGGTTGACACTAATGACTGAGTAGATTGTAAATGAACTAATTAGGTGCCTTATAATTTTTATATATTGAACGACTTATTTTAATATCTCTGAATCCAAATATAAACTTAAGATTTATTTATTTATTTTAGATACGTGTCTATGATTGTGTGATTACAACTAATCACTTGTCGATTTTTATCAACTCTATTCAAAAAAATCTGGTGTGACTGGCGCACAGCACACAACTTTCTCTTACCTTCGGTAATCGAAAATTGTGTACTGTGCTTGTCACACCAGATTTTTTGTGTCGACATGTATTTAGTTTCCGACAGTAGGGTACAATTGAATTCAAGATGTAAAATTTATAAGTATGGGAAAATATTTATATTTTGATACCATGGCAACCATTTCTCCTATCTTTTCTATGGAGTACAAGAGTAAAGTGGTCTTCAGAAGATTTCAATCACAAAATGAGAATATACATTTTATAGAGAATATAAAAAATAATTGATTTTTGAATTTTAAAAAAAATCGTTGGAGCAAATTTTGAGAAAATCGAAAAAAAACTGAAAAAGTGCATCAGTAAAGTACTAGTACTCTTTGGTCGATTTTGTTCAAAAGCTTCGTGTCACGTCCCATGGGGGTGCCTAACTTAAATATAAAATTTCAACCTCCTAGCTCTTTTCGTTCTTGAGATATTTTGTTCACAGACACACAGACACACACACAGACAGACCATGTCGCGAAAACCACTTTTTTGGATTCAGGGGACCTCAAAACGTGAAGATCCATCAAAATCTCGACATCGAATTTTTGACATGAATCCAATACTTTCTCTCTCTATATATATTAACATATATATATAGAGGTAAGAGAAAGTAAAAACGATTTAATGATAGATGATATCAAAATTACAAAATTGGGATATTGTACCCCCCCCCACTAGTGTCAAGGACACATCTGGTGATAAGAGAGAAAACCCATCCCCAATAGCCCACAACATTCTTGGCTTGGTGGAAACTTCTAAATATTCATTTCCATTAAGATGAAATGAAATTGAATGCCAGACAATGTGATGAAAATTCTTTATCAATATTTCAACAACATCTTTGTAATATTTCGGCTCTTTTATTTCTGTGAAATTCTTCTAATAAAATGTTCATCTTTCATTAGCATGCTTTCTTTAATTGGCCTGACTATAAAAATAACACTGGGTGTCTATTCAAAAAAACTATTCTAAAGGGAAATGAGGAAAGTCAAAATTTTCTTTTCTTTTCTTGTCATTTCTCGTCCTATTTTTTAATAAATCAATAAAGGTTGACATGAGTTGGCTAACTATACAAAGGAAAAAATTTATTTATTGATTATTTATTTATTCATTTTCACATAATTATTATCTAACAAGCGCTATTTATGACGG